>CATIWF010142266.1:0-35800 GCA_949630135.1 Balakata baccata
AGATTAAGCTGGATAGAAAAAGAAGAAAGACATAAGAGAACAAAAGAATTAAACTGAATAGAAAAAGAAGAAGACATGAGAGAATATTTTGAGAATAAAAATGGAGGGAAAGGAAAGCAAAAGGAGGGAAAAAATTAACTGTTAGAATAAGAAAAAAGAGAGATTCGAGAGTGGGAGGAGGAAGAAGATAAGTAGATTATCTGTGCAAGAAAAAATGGAAGATATCTTAATCTAAAAGGGTGTATTTTGAAATGGGTGTACTAATTTATCTCTTATTTGGCGAATCAACTGTTTTCTGTTTGTTTCAAAAATACGATTTTTTTTTTTTTTGCCGGATGCTACATATGTTTGAACAAGTACAATATAGTTGTTATTTTTATAAAATTCATAGGTGGAAATATAATTGTGAAAGCCAAATTTCATGATTTATTTGATAATTAAGCTTTATAAAATCCTAATTCTAACAATTTCTCATACTCTCTCTTGATGTTTCGTCAAACAAACACAACAATTTAGCAATAAGAACACATACATTTACAGAGTAGTTCGTCCCATCTATGCTAATTTCAACATCAATCTCTTCACAGTACTCAAGATTTTCCACCATTGTTAGACCCTAGTCTACTCTCTCCATCTGAGAGCCCATATTCATCTCCATCAACGACGAAAATGCTCTGGCCATCGCTGCCCCACCGTCGTCGCCTCACCTCGCTTCATATCGAGAGAGAGAAACTTGGTTCAGAGAGAGGTCTGACCTCCATTTCAGAGAGGAAAACCCACTGTCGCCGCCACCATCATCAACCAAAGATGTGTTTCCAGATTTCGCTGTTCGGATTTTCCAGGTCTCCCTTCGATCTGACTAGAAGGTTAAGCAGCCATTTCTCTGGGATGTCCTGCACATCCTCGATAAGACAAGGGAATTCTTCCCCTTCAGATGAAAGGAAATTCGAACGAAAGAGAACTTGGTCCCTTTGCTACGGGATCGTACTTTGGTACCCAGTAGAGTGTAGAGAGTGACCACTTTCTGAAATTATTTGCCCTTGAGTTCATATTTCAATACTCAAGAGATCGTAACTTGGCCCCTTTTTGGGATTATTTTCCTTTTTTTCAAATGAAATTGAGATCTTCTTCACTGTGTTTCGGAGCTTATTTTCTTCTTTGAATAATTTGATCATGTTTGGATATCTTCATTTTTTTTTTTCAGTTTGATGATTTTTTTAGTTTAAGTCACTTTCTAATTTGTTTGTTTTTTTTATTAAATTTTATTTGTTTGATCTTAGATTTAGTTTGGTTAACATGGGAATGAGAATTAACTTTTTTAATTAATTTTTAATATACATTTAATTTAAAAAAATGTAATAAAAAATAATTATATTAATTTAAAATTTATAAATTATTAAAAATAACAAAAAAAATTTCTATTGATACCAAAAAAAAATGAAACTGCTAATTTAAATAAAAAAATTAGAAAATCATCAAACATAATATTATCTCATGCAAATAAAATTATAATGCATTATAATCTATTAGAGCGAACTCTTTAATTATTAAATATTTGTTGTGCAAGTGAATTTATGAAATTAGTCTAAAGATTAGATATTTGAACAATTGAGATGAACTTCATTTCATTTTCACCATCACTATCATAATCTTCTATATGTTCTTCTTCATAAGCTTCTTCTATATTTGTTGGCATGTATCTCTTAATTAAGTTATGTAATAAGCAACATGCCATAATAATACGTCTTTGGGTTCTAATTGGATAATATGAGCAACTTCTAAGAATACACCATCGTCTTTAAAGCAAACTGAAACATCTTTCTATAACATTTATAGCTCTTGAATGTTTTAAATTAAAATATTCCTCCGCAGTTTGTGGTCGCCTAACGTTGCCCTCAATATGAAGCAAGAAATCTCTCACCATTAGTATATCCAGCATCCACCAAATAGTAACAACCTTCACATACAAAAACATACAATATATTTGATGTGTTGTCCTATTAGACAAATCTTTAATTAATCAAAGAGGTATTATTAGTTGGTGTTATCTTAGGAATTTTTAAACCGTTAGACCTAGAAATTGCATTTCGAAGGACACGACCATCATGTGTCGAACCCTCCCAATCAGGTAGCACATATATAAATTGTATATCAGGCGAATAAAGCACATAAGACATTCATTGCAATATTACCTTTCCTTGTTCGATATTTATGTCTCTTCTCAATAGGCACTGAGACATTAATGTAAATATCACCTAGTGCTCTAAGCAATTCTACATAAAAAGAAAAAAGACATATATAGATTTAATCCATAAAAATTTTATACATTGGTTAATTTATAAATTAAAGTACATTTATTTTATATATCTTAAAATATTTTCACCTATCATATGTGCAATCATCAGTAATTGGTGTAGTTTTTTTCAATAACTCAGTGTGCAGCTTTAGAATTGCCTTCAAACAATTGTTAAACTGTCGGCTCACAGTTTCTCTACTTCTAATGAAATATGTGGAAATCATCTTTTTTTTTATGATGGGATAAAATATATAGAAACATAGCAACAATCTCTATCAATAATACATTTCTAGTTCCTTGTAAAACCCCAATATCCCTAAGCATCTCACAAAGTATACCAAATGTTTGTCTATTCATGCAAAGTTCACTCTTACACATTTCATCACTCTCTTTTATTAGCATACTTATATTTGTTAATCGAAACCTCTTTTTATTTTATTTTTTTCCTATCTCTTAGTTGATGTCCACTAATAATGGTTGCACCCATCATGTACCAAAGGACGTACATAGTAAAAACGATAGTGTAATGACAATTAAAAATTGCAATCGTTGAGAATTGTGTTTCCTTCTTAAAAGGAGACCTAAACGAGGCATTTCTTAAAAAAAAAAAAAGTTAATTCGAATGTCTCTTTTTATAGACATATTTATGCATGAATTAATTATATATGCACGATGGGTAAACATATAGATGCATATAAGGTGCACATAAATATTAGAAACAATTCAACTACAATAGCTCTTTGCCATAACTATCAAGCACCCAAAATTAACAACACATTCACAGCATAGTGCAATCCAGTAAGCAAGACGGAATCCCACAAAACTCTTATGCATTGTATTCACAGTAGGCCAGAGTATAGTACATTCAAAACTTATGTAGAAAAAAGCACAATTAAAGGCTAAATTCTATCAGAGAAAGCAAATGTATATATGCATAGAAGATCAACATTGTAAACTCAAATTATAGCGTTGGGCAATATAAAAACATTAGTGCTGCAACTTTCCTCGCAATTTGTAGCACAAATTCTATCATTATACAAGGAATCAATACGAATGCACATGCATAATATTGTAGGCCATAAAATATATATAAGCAAAAAGATATAGTCATACATAGTACTAGGGATCACAAATAACAATACATTTGCAAATTCTATAACCATATGTATGAGCTCATGGGAGATAAATTGACTGTTTTTAGGAAAATTTTATATACTGCTAATCTAATATGCTATAACCATATCTGCATTGAAATGACATTATAAAGTTTTTACTTATAGCATCTCTGTTGTAATCACATAATATGAACTTTTTTCCACTGTCTAGATCAAATAAGACCTGCTAAATGGCAAAATTTTACTCTCTAAAAAGACATCTTTTGACATCACATAAAAATATTCAAAAGAGTAATATTCAATTTCTATCACAAAGGAAGACTATGTATTTATTACAAAACCCAATACTATTTAGAAATGCCATAAATTATATCTCAATTAAGATTACAAAAGAAAGAAACCGTTCGTTATTGATATCTTTCAAATTTTAGAAAGTCATTGGTTTACATTGCTATGAGAAAAAATTCTAAAGTACAAAGTTAATCACTCGTAAAAATGAAATGAATAAAACTATAATGTAAAAACATGTTAAAATTCAAAATTAATACAAAATCAAATTAGAGGTTTATGTTTGCAGTATTTTCTAGGAGGTAAACCTACTACTCCAAAACCAAAGATTTGTCCATTTGTATAGAAAAAAGCACTCAAAGATTTATCCAAACCCAAAAGCCAAAGAAAACTGAAACTAATCAATAGAAAGCTAAGGCAAAGAGATCCAAACAGTGAGAAGGAATGAGTTATGGGTGGGAGGTTGACTAATGTTATGAAATCCCTAAACAACAATAGACTCAGGTTTGGAAAAAGACTCAAAAACCCTAGCCCCTAGTTCTTACAAACATATCTAAACAAAAAGTGAATTTTAGATACTTTTCAACTTGAGATTTGCGTTTCTCTTGTTTAGACAACTGAACAGTAATTACAAACCACTTAGCTCAATGGATTTTTTTTCTCAATATTGAAGACGGCAGCGGTACTCCATTGCCAATTGAATAGAAAGAAAGAGCGTTTTTTTTTAATTCATGTGGGAATGAAGTTTTGATTAAAGACCATATATAAGGGAATAAGTGATTTCCATTCCTGGGCTTATTTTACCAAACCAAACATTAGAAAAGGGAATGGCCTTTTCCCATTCATGAGCCTTTTTTGCATGAAACAAACATGTCCTTAGATCTAGTGAGAGTTTTTCCATATCTCTTCAATACCATCGCATTCCTGTTATAAATTGCATTTTGAACCCAATGATATTCTTGCGGAAAATATTTTATCCTTATTTTTTTCGTATTTGGGTTACAAAGAAAAATAAATTTTAAATTTCTACTCAAAGGAAAATAATTAAAAAATGAGAGAAAAGGACTTTCCATTCTACGGATGAAAAGTTATTTTCCAAAAGTTTAATTCAAAAACAAGTCAAATGAAAATAAATTTCTGGTCAAAGAAAAATAATTCAAAAACAATGGAAAATGACTTCCCATTCCAAGGATGGGAAGTTATTTTCCAAAAGCTTAAGCTCTCAAATATAAATAGGATAGCGACCAGTAACTTTACATTTTTAAATCTTTTTTTGTTTCTTTAATTTACAATGCTTAAAATAATTATTTTAAAATTTTTAAGCCTATGATAGAATTAGATGTCGTGAAAAACCATTAACTTTATTTTTTTTATTTTCTTGTTTACTTAAAAAATACCAATATCTACTTGATTAGCGATATAAAATTAAAAAGAAAAAAACAGTGCAGGTCCAATACCAATATTTTCCACTTGATTATATGAAACAATTATATGATTTTTCTATATATTTTCATAAAATTGCTGGCAGTTTTTATATGTATAACTATATAATTATAAGATCTTTGCTCTATTTTTTCATATAATTGTTAGCAATTATAAGTCATTTTCTATACATAACTATATAAGTATATCAATTATACATATAAAAGTAAGTTTATAAGTATTATGCTAGTAATTATATGTATAAAAATAACATTACTAGTATTACTTAGGAATAAATTATATTGCCAACCAAACACCGGAAAATATTTTCAACAATTTTCTAATATTGCAGCCAAAACATTGGAAAATATTATATTTTTCCGCTAAAAACAAACTATTTTCCGCAAATAAATGGAGCCATAGATTGCATTTTGAACTACATAGTTTAATTGTACATTTTGATCCTCTTATAAATGGCAGCACAAGCCCTTCTCTCTCTATCAATTCCTCCTTTCAGTCTTGCCTTTTCCTCCTTTCTGTTCATGAAAAAATCAGCGGGTTTTTTTTTTCTAACTTAAGTATTTTTTTTCAATATTATTCACACCATTTAAAATCATTGCTTCAAAAAAAAGAAATAAGTAAAAAGAGCAAAAATTAGTAAAAGAGAGAGTGAAAAGGAGACAAGTAAGAAGACGGTACTTTGCAATAAGACGGTACTTTAATAATTTCATTTTTTAATCTTACATTGAATTTTGATATATAATTACTTTTCACACGTGGAAAATTTACATCAGTTTTCTATTATCTCGTAAAACAAAAAGTGAGTGGGGATTTTGTGTCATAAAATCCAAAAAAAAATGGATTTTTTATTATAAATTAAAATGGATACACCTGGAATTATAATGGATACAAATTTTACAGATATCTGTTCAATCCAAATTAGTTTAAATCCTAATGGATAATTTTATTACGATTTTGGGACAGGTACGGGTAGAGATTATCGGATATCTGATAAACCCAATTATATATATATATATAAGATTTATTTTATTATAATTTATTGAATGTAATGTATAATTAATTATTTTTTATATGTTGTTGAATTAAAAATGCAATAGAAGTTGAAAATTTGAAATATAATTTTTTTATGATAATGTAGAATATTTAAATTTTATTATTTTAATGTTATTTTTATATGATTTGATGAATTATTTTAATTTAAATGTGTTGAATTTTTATTTTATTTTGTTTATTTTATTTTGTAGTAATTTATAATAGATTTTTTATATATTTTTATTAATTTTTAATTATTTATTTAGTTTGAATTTTATTTTATTTTAAAATTTTTAATGATAAACGAGTAATTAAATGAATAATACTAATTAGATTTAAAACATATACAAATAAATATATATAATCAGATTTGGATATGATATTTTTTACGGATACTTTACTCATTGTCATCCCTACATGCATCGAATGATTACGCATAAAAAAGTTGAAATACCGTCAGTTATAACTTACCCGATTAAGTGGGGTTTTTCTTTTGGGATATAAGTCACGCTTTTTTGCAGACATTTTGATTTCTAAGCAACGGTGCCATTTTGTACTATGGCAATAAAACGATAATTTCCATGGCTTAATATTCCAATTACATTTATGCTAATACGACAGTTCATATTAAAGTGATATTAAATTTTTTAATTGTTATAAATTAATATTAAAATTTTTAAATTATTATAATTTAATACTTAAAATCTAAATTTTTATTTTTAAAAAAATAATATGTTAGCAGGTCATTTAACCAAAAATTATATTTTCCGGCTATTAGATCATCCTTTTTATTTTGAAATTAATATTGTACACCAAATTGCAATTTTAAAAAAAAAAATGGCTCAGAAAGACAATATATGGAGTTCATGTATACCGAGTTTTTGCACTTCACAATAATAAATAATCACAATTTTGCTAAGAATTTACAACTACACTCACAGTAATTATAAATTTATAATACATGAAATTGGAGGAAAGGTATCATCACAATTTTATTTTTATATGCAAATCATATTTCATCTAATTAAGCATTTTATGATTAATGTAAAGCAGGAAAAAAAAAAGGAAAAATTAATAATTGGGTTCTCATCATTAATTATGATATGAACATCAAATTTGATCTGATTGAATTTTCGCCAATTCAACTTTAATAAATAAATAAACGCAGTCTAAAAAGATCATTCAATAAATATTATAATTGAGTTGAATTGAAATAAAAATTTATAATTCACCAAAGGTAAATTTCACCGATATTATCTCAATTATATAAATTGCAACGATTCAGTACTTTAAAAATTATTTGTAACATAAAATTACATTAACTTTTATTTTATAACTAAAATAATCTTTGAAAAACTCAATTATTACAATTTGCGTAGTTAGAGTACCGTTAGTGAAATTTATCATTCACCAAATTAAATTGGACTTTTGATTTTAAAAAAAGATAATTGTCAAAAATAATCTAAAATTTTAAGGTTGTACCTTTCTATTTTATCATTTAAATATACAAATTCTTCAAATTTTATTAATTTATAAATTTCAGCGAAATTCTAACATGATATAAAATTTTTGTGAGATTAAAAAGATTGTGCTAATTAAGAAGCTGAATTATCTTATAAACTTCAAAACAATATCTTTTTTATTTTTTTCTAAAATTTACCTAATTTTTTTTTTAAATTTGAAAAGAGAAACAAAAATTTTACTATCAAAAAGTTTCGCCGAAAAGATTTAGTTTTTAAAATTTTAGAAAAAATAAAAATAATGGTATTTTAAAGTTTCTAAAATGACTCGACTTTCTAGGATGTACAATATTTTTAATTTTACTGAAATTTTATGTCATATCAACAGAATTTTGCTGTAATTTATAAATTGATAAAAATTTAAAAATTTATGTATTTAAATAAAAAATAGAAAATACAATTTAGTTTTGATAATATTTTACAATTTTCCAGAAAAAAAAAGAACTTTTAGGAATTTATCTAATATTTAATGAATTATATATTTTTTTTAAATATACGAACTTGCATCACTCCACGCGTTTATGACGAACTTGAATTTTAGCGAAAAATTTTCATCATTTAGCGACAGAAATTGTGGTCGCTGAATAGCTTTATGCAATATATTCGGACTAAACTCTGTAAATTAGCGACAGAATTCATCATTAATGTAGCCGAAAATTTTTTTTTTAGTGTAGGTTCGGATCATATATTTAAAAATATATTTTTTTTTTCTTAAAAAAAACCCAATTAAGTTTGAATAATTCTCACTTGATTTCGTATGCAGGGGGTTAACTTTCAGGCAAGTTTTGCTTAAATTGACTTGAAAACATCACAAGATACAGAAAGATTGTTAAAAATGTGGAAACTGTTACTTGGGTGCTAAAGTCGTTCACTTAATGATATAAATAAGTTTCCCTCTTATTAAAAAAAATAAGAATGATAAGGACACTTCCTAATCTTTTTTTATTTTCTAATATTCATTTTTCGATTAGTTGAAAATGAAAAGGAAATGTTTAAAAAATTTTTTTTTTTATTTCTACTCATCAACCAATCAAAAAATAAATATTTTTAAAAAAAAAAGTATAACAGTATTTTTTAAGAACAACTCGAAATATTGTTATTTATTTTAAGGAGTATCTTAGCATTTTTAAATATAAAGAGTAAATTTTTTTTTATAAATCCAATAAATTCTTTATATTTTACTCTTTATTTCATACAATTTACTTTTTATTACATTAAAAAAAAGTATTTTAAACATATATATTAATAAAAAAAATAAGTATAAAAAGTTAAAATGTATTAATTACAATTGAAATAGAAAGTCAAACTCACTGTATTCTCTAAATTTTAAGGATAAAAAGTCGACCTTTTTTATATACGACTCTTTAAAATAGAAAATATAATATAAATAAAGAGTCCATTGAATATGCTCTAATATTTTTTAAAATATTTCTTATATTTTTAATTATATGACCAATAAAAAAATCACATTATTATAGTCAATAATTAAATGCACTTCAGATGGTAAGATGCAAATATCAATCACAGCTTTGATTATTCTTTAAATTGTAGGTCAACGTGAATTTGAGTGGTTCATAAGATTGGGGTCTTCGGATTATTGTTGATGTTATTTAATTTTTTTATTTAATTAACTAATTGTTTTTAATTTTTAGTGAAGATCTTTTTTTTTTTTAAATTTACTTTTAAAAAAAGCATTATCTGTTTTTTTCAAAAAAAAAATATTTTTTAAATTTTAAAAATATTTTTTAAACGTAATACTAAACAGAACATGCTTTACAAAAATTTGTCATCTAATAATCCTATTGGCATCTTGGTTCATAAATTAAATTAATTTCTTTTTATTTATGTGATGAATAAATGAATCTGATTTGAAGAAAATTATATATTTATTATAAATTAGTGAAAAAACAATCGTAGAAAATGAGATTGTGTGAATAAGAATACAACTTCTACTACTGGGCCGGCCCCCCTCCACCAAGGATAGTGTTGCTTCGCTTGCTCCAGTACGCTGCCAGTGATGCTGACAAAAAGTTCACAAAGGTACACTACACCATTTCATATTTCACAAGGAACAAATTACCTTTGACCAATTTGGGGCAAGCATGGGTTGGTGGAATACTCATTTTCTACAATATATCTTTAATTCGCATCTGTTTTCTTGTTCAAATTTCCCAATATTACACCAATATTGTTGTCATTGATTGCTTCTGATCCAATAATTCCAACACTGATTAATTTCTTCAAAGCCCTCATTCAATTGGGCAAACCCCTTTACAATTTTTTTTCTCTAAATACCATTGAGGGGCCATCATTATTTTTATTTTTTAAATAAAATTAATAAGTAATTATTTATTGGTTCGTTGATGTGCATCCCATGCAGACTTGATCCAATTAAAATCTCAATTTAATTATAAATATTAAAATAAGATAGAGGCAGTTATTTATTATAAATAAAACTACTTCCTCCCATATTTTTTTTAAAGAACTGTACAGATACTATTACTGCAATTCATTGAGCAATATATAATTCAGAAAAAGGAGAGACATGAGAGCACCACTCCCAAGAATCAAACAAGTAACCTGATTCGCTGATCTCCTGATAAAAGAAATCCTAGATAGTGGAATTTCTCGCAAAAGAGATTTACAATCAGAAATAAGACTTCCAATAGGCGAAAGATCCTCTAGAGCAAAATTGATTGGCTGTATATGCATAAAAAATAGAAGACCAAATTACCTAAAAAACATCTCAAACTTTTTCTCACTCAACAAATCTAGCACAACCTCAATGTATTATATTAAAATACATATGGTATTTAACTTTTTAACAAAACTAGCTTTTAGTATAAAAAAACCCTTACGATGCCTACATGGTAGCTATTTTTTTGGGAGAAAAAAAAAGTAGATAACTAGCTTATGACTCAGCATCATCAAAACTCAATGTTTTTCTTCTTCTCGAAATAAAATCCCTAAAAACACAAGAGCACAATTTGCTTGAGCTTGCTAGAGCATTTAGGCAAACACATTCTGACTATTAATTGAGCTTGTTCAAGCTTTTGTATAAACACATTTCGGCCATTAATTGAGCTGAAATGTATAGAGAAACGAGTTATGGCTCTCTTTCTTCTAGGAACAGGGGTTATTGTAAACACGGTAGTTGTCATGTTCTTACTTATCATGTGTATTTTAATTTAATTACTTTAAGGTTGTGCTAGATTTGTTAAGAGAAAAAAAAAATTTGAGATTTTTTTGGATAATTCGGCCAAAATAGAACAAAAAACAAAAAATATATATATAATTTTTCTCTCTCGTTCATCAATATTCAAGAGAATCAAAAGATATTCGTAAGGTGAATTGAAGTTGAGATTCTAATAATTGAATTACACTTGAGCATTGAAAACACATCAAATTTAGGATTAACAAGTAAATTATTCTAACCCTGAATTTCTTGCATTATTACTTTAATTATTATTTTAATTTTAATTTTTTCAGATAAATTATTATTTATTATAAATTTCATTTGCCATATTCAGTGTCGTTAAAGAGTGTATGGTTTGAATTTTTTTTTTTTAAAAAAGAGAATAAAATAAAAGAGAAATAGATGAAGGGAAGCATATATAGTCAATGCAATGCAAGTGATGAAACAATAGAAGAATAAAAAAAATGCATGCCGGCTTTTTGGTTGTATTCACAGCTTCATATAAGCTAAGCCCTAACGTCATTTGCTTATTATTATAAATAATGCTAATCAGGGATTATAAAATTAAACAATATTTTAATTCCCACTCATTATCTAGCTTTTATTCCCGTACCTACTTCTTTAATTACCCAATTTTAAACTGATCAAAGCTTAATTAAATACATTTAAGAAAATAATTATTTCACCAATAACTTAATGATATTAATTTAGTGTTTAGAATTGTAAAATAGGAGTGGCAACAATAGATATGATACGAATCTAATACAATATTTGCGGGTTAGGATTGAAATTTATCATGTTCTTGTCACAATTGTATCAATCCAATAAAAATATAAAAATTATTGTGTCGTATTTGGATTGATCTGCTAATTCAAAAAAAATATTTAATCTATTAATAATTCGTATCGTGTTGTGTTAACATGTTTAATCCGACATATTATAATATATATATTAACTAGATCGCATTATATTAATTTTATAAATTAATTATATTAATTTATTATTAAATATATTATATTTATATTCAAATTTTAAATATAATTAGTTTATTGTATCATATTGATATTTATGATAACCGTATTATAGATATGAATATTACCCGTTAATACCGTCTAATGTAAAAGTGCAACTCTTTGTAAAAAAAAAAAAACACTCTTTTTGACTTCTCTTATCTCCATCAATGGGGTCCCATTAATTCCGCCGAAAATTAATTAAAGAATCACATTTCTTTTTTACCACAAAATTAAACAATTCATATCAGCTTTTCCCAGTTTAATTACATCAAAATCAATTTTCCAGTATAATAAGTAAAAGCTTAATGGATATCTAATCTCTCTTTCTCTTTTTTTTTTTTTTTTTTGAATTACATGTATTTTTAATGTCAATTGAAACTAGTATTATTCATATTAAGTAGAATTTTAAAGGACGATAAAATACTCTCACAATAATTTTATAGTTTGATTCCTAAGAGTCGAATACAAAACTTTTGATTAAATAATTTTATATCAACTTATTCATACCATGTTAATTGTTAAGTATATTTATCTTATTTTATCACCGAATTTTGATATAAATTTATACTTATATCTATTTCGTTGTTACAATTAACCCGTTAATTTTTTTTTTTTAAATTCAATTAGTTAAATTTGGAAGTAAGGTCAATGCACATGTGAAATGTTGAAAATTTAGAAAGAGTGTTGATGTAAAATTTAATTTGGAAGGCCAATTAAATCGAATTTTGACTTATAGGGGAATATATTATCATATAACTGTTTACATTTTTTACCAGGATAAGGGAAAATTTATATTTACTTCATTTAATTTGATATAATACACTAGTACTTTTTTAAAATTTAAAAAATATACGATTTGTTTTCTATATTTTAATATAATACATTAATACTAAGGTTTGAAAAAAAATATAATACACTAGTAAAAAAGAATATTATCTTTTACTCATAGGATATTAGTCTAGTAAATTAAATTTGCAATAAGTATTAGTACAATATGTCAAAATTTTAAGAGAATAAATAATATAATTTTCAAATCTAAGGGATACTAGCGTATTATGTCAAACTACATGAGACAAATCGTATATTTTTCAAATCTAAGGAAATACTAATATATTATGTCAAATTACATGGGACAAATAGTAATTTTTCTTAAGAAATATTCTTTTTTGCTCAAAAAGTATTAGTCTAGTAACTAAATCAAATTTGCAAAGGAGTTCTAATGCAATAAATCAAAATTTCAGAAGGTAAATAGTATAATTTTCAAATACCTGGAAATACCAGTATATTAAGTTAAACTATATCGAGCAAATAATATATTTTTTAAACTTTAGAAAAAATACTAATATATTATATTAAACTAGAAAGAGTAAATAGTAATTTTTCAATCAATTCATTATTACATTTAGGGATATGATAAAAAAAAAGAGTGGATGAAATGTAAAAGTGATTACAGAAAACAAAATTCATAAATGGGAGCTGAGAAAAAACTGAACATGTTTGATGCTTTTTGTTTAAGATAAAATTATTGAAGAGAAATTATTAGATAAATTCCGTACATAAAATTATTTATTGATTAATTTAATTATAAAATAATATATATATATATATATATTATATTCATATTAATAAAAATAAAATAACTAAATATATCTCAATATATAATTAAATTAATAATACAGTTGACTAATTCTATTTAATAATTTCTTATTCTTAAAGCTTATCAGGAATAGTTGCTTCAACAGGAAAGAACCCATCTTCATTGGTTTCAAAGGCTTTCTTCATGATTTTCCCTTCATAAAGCACTGTAATATTATAACTCAATAAAAGAAAAAAAGCAAAACCTCATGGCTTTCCTTTTATTCAACATGTAATAAATCTTACCCCTGTTCGATACATAGTTTGCACCACATTTAAAATTTTAACAATAGAAGCGTTTATTCACCTCGCTCGATTTTAACTGTCATTTTAAATAATTTTATTAGAATTAAAAAATTATTTTATTAGCTCTAAATTTAAAATAAAAGTAGTAATTAAAACTAAATTATTGGGAAAGATAAAGAATAAGGAAATATATAGATGTTTAGTCTAAACTTATGGAAAAATACACAAATGGTACCAATCCTTTTTTATATTATTACAAATTGATACAAAACCTTCTAATCGTTATAAATTGGTACCAAATTTTTTCATTTTGTTACAATTTAGTACCTAAATCAAAATTTCAATAAAAAATATGATGTGTCAGCCCATGAAAATGTCACAGCAGCCGATCAATATGCTATATCAGCTAGTCAACATGCTACGTCAGCTTTTTTTACTAGAATTTTGATTTTAGTACTAAATTGTAATATTGTTAAAAGTTTTGGTACCAAATTGTAACGAAGTGAAAATATTTGGTACCAATTTGTAATAATTAAAAAGTTTGATACCAATTTATAACACATTCATAAAAATTGGTATCATTTGTACAATTAGCCCTCTAAACTTACAATAAATAACTTTAGAATTCTAGATAATATTAAGGGTTAAAGTGAAAAAAAAAATTAATTTCATTGGTTATATAAAAGTGATTGATAAATAAAATTCAAGATTTTCTCTAAAGTGACAGTTAAAATGAAACAAGAGAAAATTTTTTTTTTTTTAATTAGGAAAGGATTCTCTAAAATCAGTTGAAAAAAAAAAAAATTACCATTTATCACTTTAGTTTGATGTATTATATTATTTCCTACTTTATCTCCATCAAAATTATATAATATTCAATTACATTTTAAAATATTTACCCTTAATCAGATATAATATTAATTAATTTTATTTTGTTAAGAGAGTACGCACAATATATCAAATTTCATGAAGTAAATAATAATTTTTTTTATCATTTCATCACAATCTGATGTCTTTCTAACAAAAAATTTAATGAAAAAATATATTAATAGAATATAATAAAATAGAAATAACATTTTATATAAATTTTAAATTTTACAAAGTATTAGCAAATTAAATCTAAAAAAATAAATAAAAATTTTCTCAAAAAAAAATTAATGTTAAAGTCTTTATGAAGACTAAAGATGGAGATTTTACCTAAATATAAATATGATGTAGCACTTCTTAATGTTAAAGTCTTTATAAAAGACTAAAGATGGAGATTTTACCTAAATATAAATATGATGAAAAGTACTATCAATATTTGTTTATATAATTCCCACAATATATTCATGTATATTTTTATTTACAAAATATTAATATTTTTATAATAAAAGTTGATATTTTATAGAAAAAAAATACATGTCATTTTTGTATTTGAATTGTATGGTGGAAATCATATAAAAAAAGTATAGATAATACTCCTCAAATATGATATACATAAGATCTTTTAACCTTAATAGAATGAAAACTATTTTCATTAAAATCATTCATTTTTTTAAGAATTTAAAGTGAAAAAATCTAAAATTCAGGGATTTTTATCAATTAGGAATTATTGCCAAAATTTTTTATTCTAAGATTGTCTTTAATAAATTAATAATATTTTAAAACTATCATTAATCCTAAAAAAGCAAAAATCATTTTTCTTTTTATTTTAACTAACTGCTTTATTATTATTATTATTATGTATTAAATTATTAATAAAAAATTTTTAGCAATGTAATTAAATATTATAATGTATAATAACTTTATTTTTTATTTTTTTTATTTTTCAACTCTTAAAATAACTAATTTTATTTTCTAAATTTTTAAGCATATAATGAAATTGATTGTACATGCTTAATCAATAATAAATTATCAATATTTAATAAAGGGTAAAAATAGAAATTAACTATTAAATCTATAGATTGTAATCATTGAATCAAATATAAATATAAGAGTAATTATATTATCAATTTATAGATTTTATAGTCAAATAAAATGATGAAATTTTTAGAATTCATAGATTTTCATAATCAATAGATTTTAAAATCTCTCTATCTAAATGAGGCCATAATTTTTTCAATATTAGTTAAAGTTATTTTTTCATAAGTTAATAATTCATATTATCAACTATTTTCTTATAATGATAAAAGAAAGCGAATCTATTTTTGTTGGGTTGATTTCCATCTAATTCGATCTATGAATCATTATTTTAGGCCCTGTTTAGAAGGCAGTCTAATAAAAATTTTAGATGATTTGATAATTTAAATATTTAATCCGTTGATTAAAATTAAATACACCAACAAAAGCTACTTAGTCTTACTTGATTATTGGGAATCAAATGTGGTCTGATAGGTTAAAAATGGTCTAATTAATTAAAAATTTTAGGAATTTACTTGAGTTCTACTGATATCCTACTCCAACTTGTAATTATGGGTGTATGCGGATTGGATCGGTATAATTTAAACATGACATTTAATTCAATCTACAATTTTGTAGATTGAAAATTTTTTTATTCAACTAAATTCACGTGTAACATCCTCCCATATATTATGAGTATATCTCATAATATATAGGAAGTGTTACGGACTGTCTAATTTAAATTTTTTCTATATAAATTATTATTATTATATTTTATACATATATATCCATTTAGACTTGTTTGTTTAACTTATCAAATATATTCTGAATTAACTATCACTAGTTCCGGTTTACCTGTTCAATCACATATTATATACCAGTTTAGGCCTACGAGGCCTTCATCTCATATATTTCAACTATATCAAGTTGAGTTATATCTATTCTTTTTTTTTTCTCTTTTACTTTACATCGTAACACATAATTATAATATAACAAACATTATTAATTACATCTCTAATAATAAATGCAATAAATAAATGCATGTTACGACTATATCTGGTTCAAGTCCGGTCTGCATGATCTCCTCTATATGGGTTTTGACATTTCCACTGTCAACTGCTATTTAAATTGTATATTGGTTCCATAATCTGCGTGTACATGAAAATACATTAAACTACTCATAACTTAGCAACACACGTATGCATATCATACAAAATATATAATTACATAATTTATGGCATGTAATCACAATAATATCAAAGCTTTAGTCAAAGCTCATGCATAGTCACATATATTCTTCAATATTTGTTTTATACATACAAATCTAATTCTTAAAAAACATATTCTTTCTTTATCTCAATATTTCACAATCTTGTGCATCTAAAGTCATAGCGTTGTTATTTCGAAACTATACCGCTTATCAGTTCTTTTATATTTCAATTACCAATCAATGCATTGATCTCTTAGAGACTCGAGCGTTTCAAGGTCATATAGCAAATTTTATGATACATTATGCAAGTACCCCTTACCTTATTCTTATCATTTAATTAATTCTCATATATTATTTTAGTACAAGTAACCCAAATCTCGTTCCCGGACTGTCCGGATATGGGGTATAAAATAGGGGCGCTCCATGAGCTTAAGTCACCCTACTCATTATGATCTCCAATCAGGAGCACTTCATAAGCTTAAACCTCCGTAATAGATTATGATATATCCTCTATGTGTAAACAAGACTAAGGGCGTTTCACGAGCTTAAGCTATATTGTCCTTAAGAAACACAACTGGTTCGGTATCGTAAGTTCCCTTAATGGTGCACTATCTATCCTCATTCTAGTCCACATATGGAGAAATAGGCAATTAATAATATATTCTTTGCATTTTCAATATATTCTCATATGTCTGGTTTAATATGCATAACATATAAACATACCCTCAACATACTTATACTTATGTATTCATGTTGTATAACATCACATGCATAAGCTCTATGGTGGTTCAATTGCCACCTAATCTATCAGCATTTATAATAAAATATATTAAAACATGCTTCTATTATTCTTAAATTTGCTCCATTCCAAGAGACCTATGTCATATTTTTAGCATCCAAGCTTACATCTCACTTTACCTAACATGCCAATACCACCATTTACAAATAACCACATACATATTCAATTACAAGTCATGCAATCATTATTTTTTTCAAGGTGAAGGCCTTACCTCTTTTGTATCACTTTTCTCAAACACATTAAGTGTTTTCAAAGAGCCTGTGCATTTACAATTGCCAATTCTTAATATAGACATAGAACCTAGCTTATAACCAAGTGAAAAGATAACCATACTGTTATACATACGCATTTTACTAGTTGACAAATATTCTTATTTCATGAATATTCCAAACATGTTATAGTTCTATGTATCAATATTGCCTCCCTAGATGCCCATCAAAATCTCTTTTTCATTTTTGTGATTCATTATGCTTCATTTATACAAATAAATGAACTAGAAGTTCATTAGCGTAAATAAGCTTAATTTACTCTTCCATCGTACTCTTCTATGCATGTGACCCAATAGGTTTCCAATTATGTTGGCCACTCAATTTATCACATAATATTGAGCAAGTCAAGAGCAGTGTCTAGCCACACATTATGACTTCCAATTGACCGGAAAGGTCAGTAGTATGACTCGAACCCTTCTATAGAACAATTATTTGTGCAATTTATCATTTCACCTCATTATACTCCACTTGGTTCAGAATATAGACAATATGTCAACTCCCACTAGATTGAATACGTCACACCTAGTCCTAGTGATGTTAGTTTATTATCTATGAAACTCATTACTCTAATAAGATATGTTTTTGAAGACCATCTTTAAAACATATCCACTTCTCGCAAGGATTTCTGAGTAATGCTCTCTACAAGAGGCCACACGTATACTCTTCTTCCATCAGGAGTGATGAATCCCTTATTGGCTACTCAACTACCTTCGAATACCTTAAGTTATACACAATCACCTCCCTTAGAGCGACCTCTAAGAGATAATAAGGAATAGAGTCAAAGTATATAATAGTCAATATCCAAAATAACCTTAAACATTTCAAATCTAAGGATACTTACACCATTTCTATGATGAGACTATCGCTGACATATGAATAAATAATCTATATTATTATCTCATGACAGGTCATCCAATGTACTTGGCTATACTTAGCAAGCATCCACATATTAACTTTAAACATCTCATGTCTATAGTTTATGAGATAAACTACTTGATCTAATAAAAAAGTATAACATGTGCTAGTCTATCCGGATTAACAATGTCTCATCTTGTTAATCCTATGACTATGAATAATTTAGATATAAACACATTTACATATGATAGGAATCTCACCATCATGATTTCATTCATATTGTGTTATATATCATGGACCACATCATTTGGTTTAAGATCTATATCAATTTATATATGTATGAACACCAATATAATGCAAAAATACTTATATGTATGTGTACATTAAGTGTCTAAAGTGATTGCCTATAGTGCATCTCTCTAACACTTACCTCCTAGGGAGCCAACTCAAAATCCAATCTTTAAGCTTGCCTAATCTCTTTGGTGGTTAATTCCACTTTCCAAAGGCATCTCCTATACATAATCACAATTATTTCTCATCAACTCAAACTATGTATCAACATTCATAACTAGATAAAACCATATATTGCAAACCCTAACTCTAGGACCATCAAACTAAGGTCTTTCTTACTTAAATCTATTAATTAAAATATAAATAAACTACATCTAGCCCTTTAAAATGTTTCCCCCAAAGAATATTCAAGGTTCTACATCAAACTTACTCATTTGCAAATGGATTTCTACCCAATTCAGGTAAATTACTTTAATCAACCATAAACATGTTAAAAGGAGAGGGAAAACATGAAATCTTACCCAAAGAAGGAAGAAAATAAGGTCAATTTGAGTGGAAGAGCCAAGTTCCCTCAAACTCGCCACTTTTTCTCTCTAGCTTCATCTTCTTCCTTGGTAAATCTCTCAAATTCATGACTGAATCTTGTTCTTGAGTGGTAAATTTTATGTTTTAGGAGCTTAAAACTCATCAAAATCATATAGAGGATAAGTTTTCTAAGGATATGGGCCTTTGCTAGGGTTTTGGGGCATTTTGGATCAAATTAAATTGAAAAAAATGGAGCTTAAACTATTTATAGTAGTCCCTTTCACGCCCATGTTCACAGTTATGATATTTTTGCCTTGGTGTGAACTATTCTGTTCAGAACATGACATTCAGCCATGAACAAATCCTTTACGGTCATAAATAATTTTTTTCTCAGTCATGAATAATTTTTTTCATGGTTATGACAATTTTCAGCGTGGTGGTAATACTAGTTGTGAAATTACATAACTTATTCCTATGATCAAATTTTACTGAAATTCCACTTTAAATACTTCTTAAACATATATAGAAATTATCTATGGACATTAGACACCAAAACAAACAAATTATCTCAACTCAAATCATCACACAAATGGGTTCACCACCACGCTCATGAACACAAGCTTAACACATAATCACATTTCTACTACTTTTGTCACTTTCATGCTTTAACATCTCATATATATTTAATATTCTAATTAACTTTTCTAACTTTTAAACATGTCATTTCATACCTTCATATTTAATAATATCGCATTACTTAGCAAATAAGCATGCCCAACACTAGTAATGCATACTACACATCAATTCACAAGTTTCCAAGTAAGAAATTTACCTCAATTAAGTCATTACTTTCAAGCACCTTAAGTGTTTCATATGTCATTTATTCATATGTTACAACTAAACCCTATTTGTGAGCATTATATCACGAATATACAAAACCAATCCAATCCAATCCACAATTGCAGGTTAGATTGGATCAGTTTGCGATTTAATTCAATATACTTTTTACATTTTTTTTAATAATAATATTAATTTTTTACAAACAAATATCTATAATATCTCATAAATCTTTAGTTCACTACATAAAATACATAATATTAAGTCTTATTATAAAAATTACAATAGAAATTTTCTAAAAGAAAATGCAACAACAAATTATAATCAAATTACTCAATTGAAGATCAATAGCACCAAAAATTCAATATAAATGAGATTGCAAACCTACAATAAAAATAAATACAAAAAATTTAAATTTTTTAAAGTTGAATTAAATATAAAAAAAATTAAAATATCGTTTACATCTTTAATCATTAAATATTCATATTATCTTCTTCTTAACTTCAACATTAATTGTTAACTACACTATACTCAGAAATTTCTATAAGAAAGTAAGAATGTTAGAACTTATGCATCAAAAAGATAATTTTACTCTTTTGGAAAAAAAAAACTCGTTATTTTGCGCGATTTCTTCAAATTTTTCTTTATCATCCAACATTTCTTGAAAGTCAAGAGGGATAGTTTCATACTACAACTAATTTTCTTACACATAAGAGCTTCCACCGTTTTAGAAGCTAATAAACTTCAAAATGAATCAATAATTCTTCCAGTTGTGCTAAAAAGTGAATTTTAAGGCAACCATTGAAATTAGAATTTCTAAGACATTTCTTGCAATTTTTGAAAGAATAAAAAATTTTGAAGCATTAAGCTTCCACCAATATAATATATATTATATCATTTAACCAATTGTTCACAAAACTTTATTAAATACCTACCTAGCTCCTTTTTTTCCTCAACAGTTAACTCTTCCACTAATATTTTTAGAAATATGTTATTCATGTTACCATCCCATCAATGGAAATTATATTTATAAAATATAAAAATTATACATTTATAAATAATTTATTAATTTTCTAATTATACAATATATTTTTATATAAATAAACATAATTATCACTTTTAATTTTTTTAATAAGATAATAATAAATATAAAGCTATATTAGGATAGATTAGAGTTTAGAAAAATTTATGGTTACAAATTTTATGACTATAAAAAATTCTTATAAATAAATATATATTTACAATATATATATATATATATATATTTGTGTGGATTTCGGATGGTTTTACGGATTTAATATAAAAAATTCAATTTCATTCACAAAATGCAGCTTGAAAAAAATACAAACCAATCCAATACACTATATTTTTTAAACTGCAGTTTGATTATGAATTGATTCAGTTTGAGCAGTTTGTGAATACCTCTACTTGTAATTGTAGAAATTCTTAAATAGACTTAGTTTATTATATCATTTATAAACTAATTTAATTATTAAATGATATGTATAAATATTATATTAACTTCAATTAATAAGAATAAAACAATTAAGAAAAAATTACTATTAAATCCATGTAATTTGACATAATATATTAGTACCTCCCTGAGGTTTGAAAAATATACAATTTGTCTTATGAAATTTGACATAATACACTAGTACTTGTCTAAGATTTGAAAAATAATATAATATATTAGTAAAAAAATATTTTCTTTTATTTATGAGAGTATTATTTTAATAAATTAAATTTAAAGAAGTATTAATATAATATATTAAAATTTTAATAAATAAATAGTATAATTTTTAAATTTTAGATGTATTAATTTATTATATAAAAAAACTGATATATTATATTAAATTACTGTAAATAAATAATAATATTTTTAACAATTAAATATATACCGACCTGTGATTAAATTACCTTACAAATAAGTTAAATTGGACTAATAATTTCTCTTTATAATTGATAAAAAAAAAAAAAAGTCTTAGTTGATTATTTTATTAGATTTTCTACTTCCGTTCTCTGAAAAGTAAGAGCGAAGGAGCAAAGACTTGGTCTTTCTTTCTATTTATCTCTCTAAAAAAGCTTTTCCCACGAAATCTCTCTTTGTCTCTGTTTCTTCTTTTTGGGTTTTAAGCTGCCTTTATTGTAGTAGTACTGCTCATTTCTGATTTGGATTTTGGGTTTTTTATCTGTGGTAATTGTTTCATATACAATAGTCGACTATTGCATCGGAGAATTGCTCGCCGGCGATCAGATTTCCCATTTCTGGCTTTTTATTACTGATTCAGAACTAAGAGCTCTGGGTTTTTAAATTGTAGTCTGTGGGTTTAATCATTGGATTTTTTGGGTAAATATTTGAGTTTTTGGGTCAGAGCTGGTAGTTGGGTCGTGAAAAAGGTTGATTGACTGGTAGCTGAAAGAGAGAGACAGAGCTAAAACGAAACCCTAGAAGGAAAAGAGGAACTTTGTCTGCTAAAGTTTCATTGAAATTCCGAAGACGAAATCTTTTTTGTCCAGTAGCCTCTAATTCTACTTATTTTATTTTTACTCTCTTTTGTCCGCTAGCTTTTTGATCTGTAATTGTCGCATTATTAGTTGGTAGGAAGTTCAATTTCAATTTCAATTTCTATTACTCATGCCGGTTGATTTAGATAATTCCTCCACTGCTTCCGGAGAAGCTAGTGTTTCTTCCTCCGGCAACCAGCCTCCGCCACCCAAATCCACCGCCACTGGGAAGAAGAAGCGGAACCTCCCTGGAATGCCAGGTATTGCAAATGAACGAGGTTTAAGTATTGCGAGTTTGATAAATTTCTTTCTTGCTTAATTGGGTTTTTGAATTTCTTACAGATCCAGATGCCGAAGTGATTGCTCTGTCCCCTAAGACCCTTTTGGCTACCAACCGATTCGTGTGTGAAATTTGCAATAAAGGGTTTCAAAGGGACCAAAACTTGCAGCTTCATCGGAGAGGTCATAATCTGCCATGGAAACTGAGACAGAGATCGAGCAAAGAAGTAAAGAAAAAAGTTTATGTATGTCCAGAGCCGACTTGTGTTCATCACGATCCGTCAAGAGCCCTGGGCGATCTTACTGGTATAAAGAAGCATTTCTGCAGAAAACATGGAGAGAAGAAGTGGAAATGTGATAAGTGTTCGAAGAAATACGCAGTCCAGTCTGATTGGAAAGCTCACTCCAAAATTTGTGGCACCAAAGAGTATAAATGCGATTGTGGAACTCTGTTTTCAAGGTTTTTTTTTCCGATTAATTTTGGGTTTGATTATTCATTTTTGCAGTTGGATTTGGGTATTTGAGATTAGTTTTTAATCTTGTTCTTGAAGGAGGGATAGCTTCATCACCCATAGAGCCTTCTGTGATGCTTTAGCAGAGGAGAGCGCCAGAGCTCAGACTCAGACTTCCACACCCACTCAGGCAGCTGTGAACCCAAATCAGAATCCAGAATCTGAGCCCAAATTACAGGCTGATCCACCTCCGCCTCCACCACCACGTCCTCCGCCACAAGAACCGCCAGCACCCGTAGCGGCAGGTCCAGTTCTCTCTCATTCAACTGGTGTAATATCTTCTTCAGCTTCACCGACTCATAGTCCAGGTAAAATATTGACCCAAATTCAGAAAAGTGCTATATTTTTTGTCGGTTTTCCAATTTTGTCTTAATAAACAAGAAATCTTTGTTGTTTGTCTCTCTCTTAGTATTTCTTTAGATCTTGTATTCTAGTAGTTTTTGTCTGTTATTGATCTTTGTTTTTATTAATACGAACAGCACTGTTTATATTCTGTTGTATATACTATAGAGTTAAAAGAAAGAAGAAAAAATAAGCTTTCCTCCAAACTGCTAGATTCAGTTCGTGCAATTTTTTGATAAAGAATTCAAGTGATTCAAAAGCTATAAAGGAAAGAGAAGTGGGTTTAGTTTAGAGAAAGGGAACCATCATTGGCTCTTGCTTTTTCGTCTAAAGTTTATAAAGAAAAGCCTTACTTTCCATTCTTGTATGTTTGAGTGACGACCCTCTACGTTTTTCTCTTTTTCCTCTTTCACTTTCCTAATGCAGATTTACCGGATAATCCCACCCCAATTGTAGAAGAAGCACCAGCTCCTGCACCTACACCTACACCTGTACCAGTATGTTTAAATGGAAGCTGTAGCAGCAGCACCAGCTCAAGCAGCAACGGTAGCACCAGCAATAGTGTCTTTGCTAGTTTATTTGCTTCCTCAACAGTAGCTGGAAGTTTACAATCTTCTCAAACTGCTGCATTCACTGACCTAATCCGACCCATGGCTCACACTGATCGTCGAGCCGATCTTGCTCCATCATCCTTAATTGAACCGATTTCTCTTTGTCTCTCCACCAATCATGGATTATCAATATTTGGTAATGCAGGGCAAGAGCATAGGCAATATGCACCTCCACGTCAACCAGCAATGTCTGCCACTGCACTATTACAAAAAGCTGCTCAGATGGGGCCTGCTGCAACGAATGCATCACTACTTCGTGGTTTTGGGATTATGTCATCCTCATCATCTGCTCAGCAAGACAGTATGCAATGGGGTCAGAGGCAAGTAGAGCCTGAGAATAGCTCGGTTACTGCTGCACTGGGTCTTGGTTTACCATGCGATGGAGGTTCTGGGTTAAAGGAATTGATGATGGGAACTTCATCCGTGTTTGGTCCTAAACAAACCACCCTCGATTTTCTGGGATTGGGAATGGCTGCTGGTGGGAGCCCTTCTAGTGGCCTTTCAGCTCTAATTACATCAATTGGTGGTGGCCTGGATGTAGCTGCAGCAGCAGCTTCTTTTGGAGGTGGAGAATTTACCAGCAAAGACATAGGAAGGAGTTCATGACCTTGCCGAGAAAAAGACTATTGGTTCCCCATTTTGACTTGGGAATAAATTGTATATTGTGCATGGTTTAGGGGCAGTTGATTTTGCTCAAGAAACAAAGATGAAGGTACAATTTTTGCATAAAGAATTGCCCTAGTTGAAGTAAGCATCAAATTATGATGGGCAGTTGGGTCCTTTTCAATTGCTGTACTGCCTTGATGGTGCAAAGTTGTGAAAAACCCACAAAAAAAATAAAAAAGAGAATCCAAAGACCCTTTTCTTTCTTGGTATGGGATTGTTAATATCTTTCGGGGTCGATGTGGTCGCCATGGTTATATCTGCTGCCCCATGATTATCGAGTTAAACCACCAGCAAAAAGAAGCCAACACTCGTGTATTTGATCATCACTTAGCAGCTGTAGACCTGAGAGGATAAACTGTAGAAACAAATTGTTGTTGTGAGGTAGAAATAGACAAGGCCATTGAGCATCTTGCTGTTGATGGATGCCTCTAAGTTGATTTTGTAATTATTGATCTTTAGATTTTGCGTCTGTTGTTCTGTTCTTTATAAATGAATCCTGTTAGAGTCTTGTTTGATTGATATTTATAACTTATTATTATGATTATTTTTATCGGTAGAGAGTCTCGATTCCGGTACTCTGAAGAGAGGACTGAACTTTATATGTCATTAAGGTGTACGTCTCTAGTTTATTTATAAATATGAATTACGTCCTTATTAATGAAAAATGTATATAAAAAATATGCATAATTAAATTCAGAACATTAATTAGGATAAATTATTAATATAGTTTGGTTGAATATACTAATTGGTCTCTCTATTTATGAAGTCACTCAGATTTAGTTATAATATACTATTCGGTCTCTCATTTACTTTTAAATGAAATATTTCATTAGTCAATTAGAATATTCTGTTGGTCAACTAAAAAATATTAAAAATATTTTTATTTATTTTTTGATAAATTCGATATTTTGTTAATTTAAAAAATATAAGAATGATAAATTGGACATTTTAGTATCAAGTTGATAATATTAAAAATTTTTTTATATTTTTTAGTATTTTTTAAAACAAAAAATAGCAAGTTTGATATGTAATAAAAAAAAATTAACAAAATAACTACATAATATATTAAATTAAATATCAGTAACTTTATAACATATTTCAAAAAAAAAATTAACTAGTATGGATTATAGTAATTTATCCTATTAATTATATTGATTAAATGTTTTTAATTAGTGTAAAATTGAAAATGTATCTATGATCTTGGAGGGAGGGAATTCCATTTTTCATTCTTCTGTTATAGGATAAGGATGGGGAAAAGGTAATCGACAGAAAGTACAACAAATTCTTATTAAAGTTTTTAGCTTCTTATAATATATAATTGATTAGCTTATAATATAATTTTTTTTTCAGTTGTAAGATATATAAATTTAACAACTAAAACTTTATAAATTTACTTCTAATAAATCACTGTGCATGAATCATGTTACCTTAATAAGAATTAAACTTCTATGTAAATATATTATTTGTGAGAATATGATTATTTTGTTTTTCTAATATAATTTTATTCAATGTTTTATTATCTGTAAATATGCAGTTGGAAAAATCTGAAAAAATTTTAGAAATCTAATTGTATTGATTTTATTAAAATGAAAAGGGAAGGGTTTTCTTTCTTCGAGTTTGGGATAAGGCAGAAGAAGAAGAGAAGAAGTTATTGTGAGTCAGGATTATGGAGGTTGAGTCATAACTCATAAATCATAATTGCTGTGGACCATAGAAAACTTCTTCTGTTTTGCAATGATCAACTTTCTATTCAATTTTTTCTTTTCTTTTTTTACTTTTTTGGTATAAAAAATAATAAAAAATAGAAATCTATTTTTAAAAAATTGGTTTATAAAAATAATAAAAAATGGAATTCTATTTTTAAAAAATTGGTTTAAAATTTCGATATTTTTTTTATTAGAAATTAAAATTCTATTGTTTAGTTTGATATAATTCAATAAATAAAAAGAATATAATTCAAAATTTTATTAATTTATATAATTACTCTTATTTTTAATAGTTATATGTCCTTATAAGCAAATATTAGTAATTATTAACTCTATGTGTTGTATTTTTAAAAAAATTTATCAATTTACTAATTTCTATAATTACCCTTATTTTTACTATTTCTCACATATTTTTAAAAAATATGATAAAATTATTATTGATATTGTTTAAAATTTTTAAAAGCATAGAAAATATTAGATGATTGTTAAATAAACTAAGTGATTAGATGATTAAAAAAGGGGGGAAAAAGTTTTCAGTATTCACATACAATTTGTATCAAAGTAGATCTAAATTTATACAATTAACACAATTAATAGACTAAACAGAAGATAATATTGAAATATAAAATATTTTATTGGAATTTAAACATACTTTATTTTGTTCAAAAATAATCTCTGTTTTTAAGTTATTTTTACACTATTTGTTTTAAGATTTGCAATTTTTTATGATAAAAAATAAAAAGTATCTTTTTAGAATAAAATAGGACAAAAAAATTAATATAAATACAAATTCATATATTAATATGATTCAAAATATTTAATATACGAAAATTCAAAAGTCAAATATTGGGTGGCTTTCTTTGTCGTTGGTTTTGCTATTCCTAAGAAAAAAGGATTAAAGAATGTTGTGTTCTGTTTTTTCTTCTGGTCCCACGTGCACTTGTTTCGTTTTTTTTATTTTTTCAAAAACACATAATTTTATGCACGTGACCTCACATGTCCACACTAATATTTTTCCAATCTAATAATAATTATAGTTTGTAGTCTTTGTTCACCAAAAAGACTTCCAAAATTAAGATTTTTAATTTTTTTTTTATTGTTCAATTTCCAATTTATTATTACTCAATTTTTTCATGATTATTGAACTCCTAAATTAATAGTTGCAACTTTTTTGGCGGATGTGATGCCAATTAAATATCCAGTTTTATTAAATTTATTTAATATGATAGGCGCTCTATTTTATAAAATTTAAAATAAATTAATAGAATAAAAAAATTTTAAATATATTTTTTAAACAACTGTTATCTTAGATCTTTTCATGGTGTGAAACAAATGTCCTAAGAGCATCTTTAACTAACGTATCACTTCAAATTTGAAGTAATTTTTACATTAAAATCCAATCGTTTCAGCAATACATGCTATTTTATATTCAATTTATTCATTCCAAATATTACTCTAAAAAAGATATTCTTTATAATATTTTATTTTCCTTTTTCTAATTTAATTATCAATTTTTATATTAACTTTCTTTCTATAATTATATCAATGATTATTTTTTAATTTGGAATTAAATAATTAGTAATAATAATTTGATAAGAAATATTTTTATTATATAATTTAATTAGAAATTAAATGTGAGAGTTGATGCATTAATTAATGTGAATTTAAGATGCGGAAGCAACTTCCTCCCCTAATTACATTTGCACGATTATTACGACCTCAATGATGATTACTTTAATTAATGATAAATACTCCATCAGATTTTTTTACGAAAATTAAAAATATTATTTAATATACATAATTATAAGTATAAAATAATTATATTACTCTTGTTTTTAGAAAGACTTAAAGTAATTAATAAATGAACTTTTATTAATATAGAAGATTTACTTCAAAAATCAAGAGAGAAATAAAATTGAAAAGAATAGTTTATTTTTTTATTAATAATTTAAAATATCAATTGGAGTAGAATAAATTTTATTTTATTGTACAGCAAATAGAATTTGTGCCGCAAAAAAATCGATAATATGTTTGTCAAGCTACAAATATAGGCAATAAAAACTAGTTTTTAATTCCCACATAAATACCCTACTAATTAGTTAGGTTATATTTAAATTGAAGAATTTTAAATAAGAGGTTTTGAATAATTTATTGATTTATATCAAATTTATTATTTAACTACTTTAAAAAAGTCAAAATTGATGAATTTTGGAAGATCTATCATTCATCAAAATCCTTCAATTTTTTTAAGTATTTGATTCCTTACTTTCTATGTGGGAAAGTCTAAAATTTATGTATTTTGATCAATAAATGATTGTTGTCAAATTTTTTTATTCCATAATTATTCCTAATAAATTAATAATATTCTAAAACTATCATTAATCATAGCAAAAGCAAAAAAAATTTTTATTTAATTTCAACTTATTATTATTATTATTATTATTTTGCATATTAATGTGTTAATATGCATTAAATTATTAATTTAAATATTGTAACATATTGTTACTTTTTTTTAATTTTTTAATTCTTAAGATAACTAATTTTATTTTAAAATTTTTTGAGTATATAATATAATTGATTGTATATGCTTAATTAATAATAACTTATCAATATTTAATAAAGTGTAAAAGTATAAATTAATTATTAAATCAATAGATTGTGGTTATTGAAATAAATATAAATATAAGAGTAATTATATCATTAATTCATGAATTTTATAATCAAATCAAACGATTAAATTTTTAAAATTTATAGATTTCACAATTCATGCATTTTAAAATTTGGAATGAATGAATTAAGAGTTTGGAATTCATTTGTAAAAGAATTCTAATATTTGAAATGATATAACTTAAAATATGGAATTCAATTGAACTCCATTTAATTGTGTTTGAAACAAATCATTTACATATTTTCCTAAATTATCTTTGTAATGACTTTAAGAAAAATGTAGATTTATGTAGAAATAAATATGTATGCGTAAAAATAAATATGTATAAATATACTTGAGTTAAATATGCATAACAATAAACTAATTTTTCAAAATTATCGAATTCTGATGGGTGGCAAATATGTCAAATAAAATAAATTATCATAATTCATAAATTTCTAAATTACAATTTATTGGTATAAGAAAAAAAGTTTTTTAAAAAAGATTACAATCGTTTTATACTAGTTCTCATATTTTGAAAGTAATTTATAATATTATTTTCAATAACATTTATAAATAATTCTCTTTCTACAAAAAGACTAAATATTAAATAGAGTTAGTAGAATATAACGATAAATAAAATTATCTACAATATAAATATTAAAATTATAAACTAAAAATTACAAGATTATGAATTGAAATAAGTTAAAAAAATAATTAGAAATATATATATTGATATTTGGAATCGAAATATTGATAAATTGAATATTTAGTAATACAACTTTACATATTTATATTTTTTATTATAAAATATAAAAGGTAACTCTAATTTTTTTGGATAGCAATTGCCAACCCATTCCACTACATAGATCCTCCTATGTCGAATACGAATTTAGATTAGTACGAATGACTAAGAAAAAAAAAAGTTTCCTCAATAATTTTTCTACACAGTGTTCGCAACTAATTTGGTATACCAAATTATGATTTATAAGCATAGTTCCTATCAGAAGTTAATTTAGTTATATCATAATTCGGAAATAATAAAATGAAAATAGAATATATATATATATATATATATATATATAAACTACAATTAAATTTCAAATATATCTACAAAATAAAATTTTTTTCAAAATTAATTTTTTTTAATTTTAAAAATTTTAAACCTATCAAAATCTTTTATAATGGTTATTTTGAAATTCAAATATGAAAAAAAAAAACTATAAAAATGAAATGCAATTTGGCAAAAATGATAAAGCAAAATTTATAGGTTTTTTCAAATAAAAAATTTAATATAGATGATACATGAAATTTTATCTATATTATATTCTTAAACACTCTTAAAGAAGTGTTTGTAATTGTTATCGAATGTGCTAAAAATATATTTTAAAATTTTTTTATTTAATTGACTGATTTTTTTAATTTTTTATAAACTATTTTTTCTGAATATATTTTTTAAATAATTATTTATTTTTTTTTTTACCAAAAATTAAAAATATAATTCTTTTTTTAAAAAGCGTGTTTTCGAAATTCAATAACAAACAAACAGGCACAAAGCAAAATTAGCTATCAAATTTGAGGTAAGAACTCTGAATTAATGTGATTGCAATTTTGGCACATGAACTATTGGGCTTGTAATATAAGAATGAGGAGTTGGGTTTGGATGAACTTAATAGAATGTAGGCTTGGGAAATTAATGTTGTTACGTTTTAGTGCCCAACCCAATTTTAAGCCCACGACAAACTGAAAACTTTTGGAAATTTTTCAACAATGGCAACACGCTAAAATATTTTTAAGAATATTGATACTTAAATTTTCCTTCAAAAATACTAAAATTAAATTTTAAAATTTCAGATATACCCACACTTAAATTTTATCCAAAGTTATTTAAAGTCTACACAAAATGGACCGAAAATTTAGCCAGTGTAGTGTCTCAAAGCCAAAGTTTAGTCGAAGTACATCTAAAATTGTTTCAAAATTTACTCTTGTTCAGTGTTAAGATTTATCTAAAAATTACTAAAAAAATATTTAAAGTATACCCAAAATTTACTTTATCGTGTTTATATTTTTAATTTTAGTTAATTAAAAGATAATTATTAGTATGATCAGTATTATTACATTGATTAAATATACATGTTTTTTTCATTCTTTTCAATATCTAAATAAACAACCAAAAAACAAAAAATCTAAATTTAACGTTAATGCTAAAAAACAAATGGTAAGAAAAATCAGAGCAAAACAGAAAAAAAAAAAAAAGAAATAAATCTAAAAATGAAACAAACAAAATAAGAAAATTGAAAAAAATGGCTCACATTTTGAAGAAATAAGATAAAGTAACTAAATCCAAAAAAAAAAAAATGAAAGAAAGTAAAACTGACAATCGGTATTTGATAAAAAAAGAGTATCCGAAAAAAAAAAAAAAATCGAATGTACTTTCCCTAAACTTTTTTATTCAATAGGTTTTTATAGAAAATTACGCTCACCGAATCAGTAAATTCGCAAAAACCGAAAATTGAAAAAATTGTGATTATTAGTTATTTTGATAGTGTAATTTAGGTATGTTCTATAATTTGGTTTTAGGATAAAAACTCAAATATGTGTTCCTTAATATAAAAATTATGAATTAATGTATTCATATAGTCAAATTAGAAATGCGTGAATATAAATTGAAGGTTAAAATAAACTATTTGCTAATAAGATATAAAGAAAAAGAAAGAAAGTGGAATATAGAGTTGTTCCACGTCACTAAAATATAAAGTTATAACTTGTATTTATATAGTAAAACGTATTCTTACATAAGTAAGAATGTAGTATGAAATGCTCTCTTTCGCATGCTTAGAAATAGGGGGTACAAATTAATGGTTCAGAATCGGCTGATGCGTGGGTGTGTGTATACGAATATCGCGCTGAAATTCCATAGCTGGACTTTATTTCTGAAAATTGAAGGATACAACAACGCGCCAGTGTCGTTTGTTTTTCAGATTTGTCTTTTGAATTTCTTATTTTTTGAAATTTTATTTTCTAATGTTTCAATAATTAAATTTACCATTATTTAAATGTTATAAAGATATTATTGGCAGTTTTTAAAAGAGATTAATCACAAATGTCTCTTTCATCTAGTATAAATAGGAGTTATTGGCTTTTATTAAATAGTTTTTTTAGTCTCTCTTTTGGAAATTTTTTTTCTTCCTTTTTTTCTCAAATGATAGAGAGTGTAACATATAATTAGTTCACTATAAGTGTATATTATGTTTAACATCTACTTGATATTTATTGTATCATGTGAGACCAACGTCAGTTTTTCTAAATATCGTTGGTAAGAGGCGAATTTATTTTAAGGACATTATGTGGAACACATAACTCAGATTTCTTCTATCTTCGTTTTGTCATTTTATTTGAATATTAAATTAACCAATACTTCTAATTTTCTAACACCGAATTTTTACAAAGACATTTTAATTACAGATTTGCAATTTTCTATCATTTTCCGTGAATTGTAATTTTATGTACGTAAGTCCATGTAGGTATATGAACTAAAATACTCATTTATACATGCAGCAACATTAAATATAGTGTCAATTCCTTAAATTGCTAACTCTATTAAATGGCGTTAAAAAACCATTTATTTATTCATTCCCAAAAATATAGCGTCTACTCTTTCTGTACACCGCTTACCCACGCAAATATACTAAACACAACTTTTTATTCTTGAATTTAATGTATTTTGTGAAAATATAATAGTTTTTCAAGATATAATAAACTCATAGTTACGGATGAAGTTATACAAATTTTTCTTTATGATCATAGAAATTATACATTTTCTTTGTAAACTTAAAATTCATTGATTCTTTAATATATGTTCATTTAGAATGAACTATAGGTTCGTTATATTTTGTCCTCAGGTTCATAAAAAATGAACTGTAGATTCATTATATTTTGTATACATGTTCATTTAAAATAAACTGTGGATTCATTATATTGTCAACAGATTCATTAAAAATAAATTGTTGATTCACTACATTTTATTATATATTCATTGATTCTTGACTACAGCTACATTTAGAATGAACTTTAAGTTCATCATATTTTATCTACAGGTTCATTGAAAATGAACTGTAAATTCATTATATTTTTTATGCATGTTTAGTAAATTCTTTACATTGTCTACATGTTCATTAAAAAAAATTATAGATTCATTATTTTATAACTGTATACTCATTATTTGGTTTCATGAATCTGTTTCATCTTTTCTTCTATTTTTGATTATTTGCATACTAAGTTCAGATTCATTATTTAATAAATGTAAATTCATTATTTTATAACTGTATGTTCATTATTTGCAATCGAACAAAAAATTTCAAAAAACAAATCAAACAAAATAAAAAAAATGAAAAATTAAATAGCAGAAGAATAAAAAAAAAAAAGCGAGTTGAGAATAGAAGAACATAAGAAAGAAAATTTATAAAAATCATAGCAAACAAACAAATAAAAAAAAAAAAAAAGTAAAGAATCTCTCACAAAATAAAAAATTAAAAAAAAAAAGAAGAGAATTTTAGAATCACAAGAAAGTCTCCTTAAGCTTGCTTTTTAACTAACAAATATTAATTTTCAAAAAGCTAACGTTAAATTTGAAAAAAAAAAAAAAAAAGTGCATTTGGAACGTATAAAAAACCATGTAGCTACATGCATGCATCTAGTTACATGAATAATTTGCCCTATTCCATCAACAGGCTTTTTTGTCATCATTTGAACGTATATTAAACAGGGCTTGCCCATAATACAGACAATGGACATCAATTCAATTTCGGAATTTTTTAAAAATGGAAAAATATGTTAAAATATTTTTTAAAATATCACATTTAAATTTTTTTTAAAAATAACACATTAACTTTTAAAATTTTAAATATATTAATAACAGAAAACTTGTGTGATATATTCATTTTTTTCTTTTCTAGCTCAACACAACACTCTATTTAATTTGTGTCTAAAGTTTATCCAATTTTTACTTAAAGTTGACCGAAGTTTAACTCATTACGAGTATATTATCTAAAATTTATTTAAAATTAATCCAAAATTTACACTTGCTTAGTCCGAACATACTGCCTAAAGTTTATTCGAAATTTATTCAAAATTTACCTTTATTCAGTGTGAGTGTACTACCTCCGTGTAAGCAGACTACTTAATGTTTATTCAAAATTGATCCAAAATCGACCCTTGCTCAGCACGAGTGTGTTGTTTTAGCGCGAGCATATTGCCTTTGTACGAAAATTAAATAGAAAATTATATCCAAAAAATCTTGCCATGAATATAATACATAAGATTATGAGTGTTCATGTAACACCTTATACCTGTGGCTATCACTTATACTTGTATTATGTTATCATGTATTGCATAAAATAAGACATAGTCCTGTTATAATGAGGGAATTTTTTTTTGAATTATATATCATATATTTTAACAATTTAGATACTATGTTGAATTATTTCAGTTAGAAATGTCAATGCCAAATATACATTTACATATCATTGCTTATTTACAAATTTATACATATACAGCTACACAACCCAAAATACAAATACCATGTTCCTATACATATGTGCAATGCAAAGAGAGAGATTGGTGAGACTTGACCGGTAACCTGTGTTCTATATCTTCTATACAGAATACACCTCCAAAATGAGCTAATCACTCGATTCTGCCTGAAAATAATGCAATTTGATGAGTTGCAACTCAATGAGAATAATTATCAAAAGTTTTCTAAAGTACCAAGCCAATCACAGTTAAAAGTAATAATCGTCATTCTTACACATTTTACATGTCATTTTATTTATTAATATCATATCAATATAAATCATATTAAATCATATAAACATTTCATTTGTTTATGCTTATGTCATTTTTTTTTTGTGACTAGGCTAAATAGACATTGTTCCGGATGTGAACATTTACATTTGCTAGCTAACTTAATCATTTGTAACATTTGCACATTTGTTAGGCCATAGACCTTTTCTTTTGCTTTTGAACATTTGTTTGGGCCATAGGCCTCTTCTTTTGCTTTACAATGCCATTTAGCTAGTCACA
>CATIWF010142417.1:0-29033 GCA_949630135.1 Balakata baccata
TTTATTTTCAATTCATAAACCATATTTAATTAGTTCATGTATATACCTAATGAATCTAATTCATTCATGTATATACTTAATGAATATAATTAAACATTCGTGAACTTAGATGATTCATTCATGAATCAACATAATTACATAAAAGCTCAAGAGTCACGTTAACGAAATATCTTTATAGCGTGATGCTCTCAAAGCATACGCAACGAACTTCAATTTTTAGTCAATTTTCTTTTATTATCTCCCTTAATAAAGAGTTTATTTTGAACTTCAATTTCTTATTCATACATTTACTATTTTGAGCATCCGAATTTTGCAACAGTCTCTCACATGAATAAAAACTGGACAAAAAGTAAGATGAATGAAGTCTTGTTATGTGATAAAGTTTGGTGATTGAAACTTGCATAGGATAGATAGGTGTTACCCTTTGAACCTTCCATTGTGAAAGTATATTTAATTTACTTATTGTCCAGTTGACATGATATTATTGAACTGTTCAGCTTTTTGAGTAAATATGACATACTCTACACAAGAATCTCTCTTGACACAATTCAATTCTCGTTATTATGTTTATTTTCACCCTGAATATCTGTCTGGTTCTACAAGAGTTTTAGATAATTAAATTTCATACATTCGTTATCGAAGCGGCTCCACTTCACTCTCATATAGGTGATATCTCACTCATAAGTGTTATTAAAACATAACTTAACCTCATATCAAATCATCACTGATTTTTCCCTACAGTGATATCACCATGTCATTACAATTAGGTTGTCCTATTGAGCCTAAATCTTGGGATCTCTAGACAACTAGATTGGGTTTTTCTTCATACTAACTCATACAATCTTATGGGCTTAAGTCCCACACCTTTCGATGACTTATCAACTTGCTCTTTATTTAACCTTTGATTAATGGATCCACAATATTATCATTTGATTTCACATAATCAACGATAACCCTCATTGAGAGCAGTTGCCTAATGGTATTATGTCTACAACAAATATGTCTAGACTTACCATTATACATATTACTCTATGTCCTTCCAATTGTAGATTGACTATCATATTGTATGCAAATTGGTGACACGAGATTTTTCCATTTTGGAATATCTTCTAAGAGATGGCATAGCCATTCAACTTCCTCAGCGTATTTGTCTAATGGAATAAACTCAAATTCCATAATAGATCTGATAATAACAGTTTGTTTAGAAGATTTCATGCCTTAGAATTTCTTTTTAGAAACTCCACATTTGGATCCCATTTTGGACTTCTTGGTTTTCTTTTTCCTTGAATTATGTCCATGTTCAACAATGTTCTCCTTTACCTCAAAAGGATTTAACTCCCTTTTTTTCTGAGCATCTATTGTTTTTCTCAATTCGAATTCTAATAATTAGCTTTTTAATGTTCATTTCCTTTCGTATGTGCTTAAGGTAATTTTTAAAATCTTTCTAGCTAAGGAGTAACTTTTCAATAATGGCAGCTACTTGGAAAGTTTTTACTAAAGTTCATTCCCTTAGTATGAATATCATAGAGAATGACTTGCAACTCTTATACTTGACTTACCACAATCTTAGAATCTGCATTTTATAGTCTAGAAAATATCCCACTATTAACTTTTTGGCACTAGCATCCTTAGATTTGTATTTTCGATCCAAAGATTCCCATAGCTGCTTAGCAGTCTTAATTCCACTATACACATAGTATAATAAATTATGTAGCCCATTCTTAACATAATTTTTACACAGAAAGTCGAAATAATGCCAATTGTAATGAGCTAATATCACTTGGACATCTTGCTCATCTTTTTTCAGAATAGGAGCGTCCTCATATAAGAACCATGCAAAGTTCAAAGTAGTTAAATAAAACAACATCTTCTGCTGCTACCTATCAAAATTCAAACCATCGAACTTTTATGGTTTCTCTCCATGATTCACAGGTACCGTTGCAGGCACAATAGGATAGACAACTCGAGCAACAAAAGTCGATAGTTGAGAACCATCTTCAATATTAGTAGTAAATACTATGTTCTCCATTTCATTAAAAATAACAAACAAATAATATTAATTCTAAAAGAATTAACAAATCCAAATACTAAAATTAACAAGAAGAATTTGTCTTACAATTATTGAAAAATATGGTAGAATATTGTTAATACAATATAAGGTTGATAGCACAAGGAGGTATCTTTCAATATGAAAATATTCACCTATTTATACTACAGGGAGGATAGATAAATGATAATTGTGATTTATTTCCAATTCATGAACCATATTTAATTAGTTCATGTATAAACCTAATGAACCTAATTCATTCATGTATATACTTAATGAACATAATTAAACATTCATGAACTTATATGATTCATTCATGACTCAACATAATTACACAGAAGCTCAAGAGTCACAATCTGAAAATATCCTTATAGCGTGATGTTATTAAAGCGTAAGCAATGAACTTCAATTTCCAATCAATTTTTCTTTATTATCTTCCTTAACAAAGAGTTTATTTTGAACTTCAATTTTTTATTCACACGTTTACCATTTTGAGCACCCGAATTTTGCTTTTAAAATGGTTCATAAAGTACAATTTTCCAACTTTTACTTCTTCCTAAAATATCAATATTCTATTCAACTAGTATAAGGTGGTGTTATTTAAACTCTAAAGATTTGTATTCACATTTGATATATTTGTTAATTATCTATTCTCTTTCACCTAAATATAAAATATGCAAATCATATTAATCACTTGCAAATATAGTTATTTTTTTTTACTCTTAATAAATAAAATAGGAGGTAAAACAGGATGACAAAGATTTCTTTTTTCTTAAAAGTGTCCTTTAATTTAGCATGAATACAGATTTGCAAGATTTCTGCTTTTTTTTTACCCGAAATAGGACTTAGGTATCACATTGCAATATTTTTGAAAAAAATTTAGTACCAATTTATAACAATCAAAAAGTTTGATACGAATTAACAACATAATAATAAAAATTGGTGTCATTTATCTTATTAACCCAGCATATAGATTATAATTAATTAAGAGAAAATTATTATTTACCTCCTAAGATTTAATATATTATACTAGTAACTCCTCAGGTTTAAAAATTATGTTATTTACCTTATTTGTTTTATTTTCGTTAAACTATATAGTTATTCTTTTAAATTTTAAAATATTTACCGTTAGTCAAATAAATATTCTCTTTTGTTTTATGGAAGTACTAGTGTAATAGGTCAAACCTAAGGGGTAATGGAATAATATATCAAATCTTGGGGGTATTAGTGTAATAGGTTAAACTTAAGGAGGAAAATAGTAATTTTTTCTTTGTTATTTTACTACAATATAATATTTTTCTATAAAAAAATCCGATGAAATGATATATTAGTATAATATGATAAAACAAAGAGGTCAAATAGTATAAGTTTTAAATCTCAAAGGAGTACTAGTAGGCTCAGCAACGTGTCAGGGCGGAAGTAGGGAGTATGATCCCTATCCCAGTTGGATAGAGACGAAATTGGGTGAGTGTATATGTATCAAAAGTTGATAATCCAATGAGTGTGCACATATCAACAGTTGATAGCACTAGATTCGATATACTAGTACAGAAAATGGTCTTTTGTGACTTTTTTTTTAGCTTAGATGCGTCGGTTCATGAACAGATATATAAGAAAGATACGTATTAGATAAGTGGATCTTATACGATCCAATAAGGTCAGATAAGTCTGTTATAAATAAAATAGTTGCATTTGATTTGGTTGGATGCGTCTGTTTTTCATAAAAATAGACGCATCTGATTAAATTAGATAAATATGTTTTTACTCAAAAAAGACTTATCTGAGCATGATCAGATAATTTACAAGTTTGATTTTTGTGTTTGTCCAAAATTAGTCTCAATGGGATCAAAATCGAGTGCCAAAACACTGCTTGTGACAGATTCATAATGGACACTTAAACAAGAAGAGATGATTACTTACCATGAACAAACCTGCAAAGGCTAAATTTGCTGCAAAACTTAAGTGTAACAATGGAGAAAAGAAGATTCTAATGGGAGAAGAAGAGGAACAAACAGGCTGAGGACAAAATGGCTATTCATAATGTGTAAAAGAAAACAAAATAGGGGGAAATTTTCATTCTCGTCTCATCCACAACAATAGGGATAAATTGTCCTTGTCTCTATTCCCACTTAATTTTTTTTAATTATACATATTACAATTTTACATAATATAATAAATAATTTAGTATGCATAAAATATGATAGTTTTAATAAAGTTACTGTCATGTAAATTTAAAAGTTCACAAAAAAACAAGTAATTCATAAATTATATTAGTATATAAGTTTAATTAATATGACTATAATATTTATATTAATTATAAATAAATATATAATTTCATTAAATAAGTCAATTATATATATATTTAATTTATTAAAATAATTTAAATTTGTACATAAATTTAATATAATACAATTATTTTGATAAAAAATATATATTAATATAATATTTAAAATTTAAATTATTAAATATTTAAATACACAAAAATAAAGTATAGCTCAATCTACGATATGTTTGGCGTATCGATACAACAGATGTAATGAACGGTTCAAATTATAAGATACACATATCACAGTTGAGATTGTAAATCAATAAACGACACATATGAAGTGCATGTCAATCAAATAGTCGGTACTGGTGTATTGTAGTCAAACCCATAAAATTTATGTAAATCGAGATTGACAGTAGAAACTTACTTGTTGAAGCGTGATCCAGAATATTTTCAATGCTTCAAGAATGTTCGATTACTAAAATCATATTCGAATCCATGATACGAATACTCTTTGATTTTCTTGGATTGAATGAGAGATGAAGAATGCAGAGAAAAATTTTAGAGAGAATTTTTCTCTTTTCTTACGTTCTATTGATTTGGAGGAACAGTTATTTCATTCTTAAATAAGCTCTTTATATATATATATATTAGTAGAAGCGGACTTTGGGCTGGTCAAGCCTATATGGGCAACACATTCCCACAAAACCCAATATCTCCCACTTGCCTATAGTGGGATTGGCTCATCCCAAAATATCATCATAACAACTCAAATATGAATAGAGAATCATTCATATAAGCGAATAGACCGTGTGACTTGAAGCACATAAATGGTGAGAGCTCCAATACAAATATAACCATAGGCCATATAGGAGACATCAACCCAATGATATAATTACTCTTGACAATATGCTTATTTACCCCAAGTATTTTTTTTAATATACATGATCGAGTATCATTCAATCCCTCAAGAATCCATGCTCAGATCATTCTTTCAATTACTTTGTACTCTAAGTTATTTCAGCTTTATCAAGCGAAATAATCTCGATCGGTGAATACAAGCAACAAGTGTATTAACAAAAATACTCTTTCTTTCGCCCTCATATGAATCAGATCTGTATTAACTTGCTTTTCTAGGAGTGTTCCATTAAGTCGAATCATCTCATGACTATATGATACATTATAAGAAAACCAACATTATTTCATCATGTCATAATATAGTCAAAAGTCACAAAGGGTAATAATAATTGAAATCCGTATTCAGGATTTCTAGGACTCACATAGCGAAGAAATAATGATCCATTCTTTCGCTTTCTTATAGGTCGTCTAGCACATGTAGTATGAAGTGCTTGCTATGATAGAGCAATTTTTTCCTTTTCGAAGATGAAAGAGTATATGTCTCACTTTTAATCATAAAATAAATAATACTATATGAGTCTTAATATTGTCACTCTTAAAAGACCAAATCTGAAACTTTTGTCTATACATTCAACAATGTTAAACAACAAGTTTCACACTCAACTTCCTCTAAATAGACACATGAATGATAGGGAAGTCATTCATATCGATTCTTATATATATATAAGGAATCTCATCTTGATTCTAATCAATACGACCTTTTTATTTAATAGTATGACTAAATCCGCTCATACTATGTCTTAGTTATCCAAACTTTGGTCTCATCTCTACTCGCTCAACAACACTGAAGGTGATTACTTATGTGAGAGAGTCAATCTAAGTATATCGACATACTTCATCGAATTCTGCTAATTGACATTTCCAACATATTTATATAATAGAAATAATTATATAAATAGCGAATCATGAGAAATGCACTCTATATCGTTACAAGTAAAATATAAGCGGTTTGTTAACATATGCAAGTCGACTACATCCTATATAAGCCCAGGGATCTCACATGTCTAACAAATGCATCCCTAGCTATTGGTTTGGTAAATGGATATGCTACCATTTCACTTATAGGAATGTATTTCAAGGCCACTTCCTTCTGTGTGATCAAGTCTCTAACATAGCAATATCTAATTTGGATATGTTTGGTCTTTTAACGATATTTCATATCTTTAACACATGTTAATACAGCCATACTGTCATAATAAATTGTCACAGGTTCAGATGCTGACTTAAACAATTTTATGTGCTGTAAAAATTTTTTCTACCAAACTGTCTCTTGTATAACCGAGGAGCACGTCACATATTCAGCTTCCACTCTTAATAAAGTTATACAAGATTGCTTCTTGGTACTATATGAAATTACATAACTATTTAGCAAGAATGCATATCCAGAAGTCGATTTGCGCTGATTAAGATCGCTTCCTTAATCAGTATATGTATTACCAAATTAGCGCAAATCCTTTCTTTAGTGCCATAGAACATAGTTTTGAAGTTTTTCTTAGATATCTTAATAACATTTAGACTACCATCCAGTGTTTTGGACTTGGATTTGATTGAAATTTGCTCACTACCCTAAAGGTGTAGCAAATGTTTGAATGCGTGCACACATTGCATACATTAAACTACCAATAGTTCTGAAGAAACTATACTTTAGACATTAGTTTGTTTTCATTAGATGTCTTGGAACACGTATCAAGACTTAAGGCTTAGATTCCTTTGGGATGTCCACCGGCTTGCAATCATGCATATGGTAACGCTCTAACATTTTCTTAATGTAAGTCTTCTAAGATAAACCTAGAAGTCTTTTTAAGCAATCCTTAAGGATCTTAACACCAAGCATATAGCTAGCTTCACCCTTGTCTTTCAATTCGAAGTTTGATGATGACCATTTCTTGGTAACATCTATTAACTTCTTATCATTTCCAACTATCAATATGTCATTGACATACAAAGACAAAATTATGAAACCACTGTTTGAACGTTTAATATACGCGCAATGGTCTTCCTCCATCATTGTGAACCATCCTTTAATATAGCTTGATGAAATTTGAGGTTCCATTATCTTAACGCTTGCTTAAGACCATAAATAAATTTTTGAGTCAACAAACTTTGCGCCCTTATCCTTTTAGCTTAAAGCTTAAGGGTTGATCCATATAGATCTCTTCATCTAGTTCTCTATTTTCACAAAAATAGTCTTAACATCCATTTGGTATAGTTCTAAATTCATCCATGCCATAATAGCTAGAATGAGACAAACAGACGTAAACCTGATAACAGGCGAGAATATATCTTCATAGTCAATTTCCTCTTACTGTATGTAGCCCTTGGCTACTAATCGAGCTTGATATCTTTTAACTGTCTGTTCCACCTTACATTTAACTTTTAAGAAACCACTTGTTCCTAATGGTCTTTTAACTCGGGGGTAAATCAACCAAATTTCATACTCAGTTAGATTTTATTGAATACATTTCCTCTTTTATAGCTTTAACTCATTCCTTAGCTTTAGGAGCTTTAGGATCAAAAAGAGCCTATTGTACTGTCTTAGGCTCTTAATTATCTGGAGCAATCATAAAAGTTTCCCCATCAATCTCAATATTGACGATATATAATTCTTTTACGGTTACTACATCAAGGTTGAGATTGCTCATGATATTACTCTATAGGAACACAATTAGACAACTTTCACTCCCACTTGCTTCAAAAGGAGCATGATATTCTATATCATCTTGCTCTATCGGAGCTAATGCAACCATTCTTGCACTCCCACTTGACTCGGGATCTTCCATTTCATATAGTCGGAAAATCCCTATTTATCTCACATCTTTTAGGAAAGTCCTCTTTCTAGGAAAATGATATCTCGTGACTCAATTTCTGTTACCCTTCTATCTACATCTTCCAAAAAAAAAATACATATCCTTTGGAGAATTATAGGTATCTTTATATGACCAAGTTTCTCATATTCATGAGAAATGTTATGGATATAAGTAGCATAACCCAATGGGTGCATATTACTTAAATCAGACTTCTCACCTTTCCATAACTCGTATGGGGTGGAAGGAACTATTTTTAATGACACACGGTTAAGTATGTAGGGCGCAGTCAGTAGTGTATTTCCTTTAAAAAAAATATACAAATTAGCTTGCACTATCATTGACTTAACCATGTTCAATAAGGTTCTATTCCTCTTTTTTTGCTCTGCTATTTCATTGCGGAGTCAAAAGAATAGTTAGCTATCTAGCTGTACTCTTATCATCACAAAAATTTTCAAACTAGTCGAATAGATATTCACATCTTCGATCGGTCTTAAATGCTTTTATAGTTAAATTTTAACTGATTATCAACCATTCTAATATAGCGTATGAAGTAATCCAATGTTTCAGACTTATGGGAGAATAAATAAAATGTGACGGTATCTGGTGAAATCATCTATAAATATGATGAAATAGTGAGCGTCATTTATTACTCACACATTCTTTGGGCCACAAATGTCAGAATAAATAAGTTACAAGAGAAATGTGGCTCTATTTACTTTGCTAAATAGTAATTTTATTGTTTTTCCAGTTAGGCAATGCTCACAAACATGCAAATCTATATTCTTAAATAGAACCTAAAAAATCAATATTTGTTAATCTTTCTAAGTGATCTTGCCCAATGTGTTATAATCTACTATGCCACTTAACATCATCATTTAATAAAATATTACTGGAAACTGTCAATAACAAATACAGATTGATTCATTTACATAAATAGTGTCCAACACTATAAAACCAATTAACAAATATCCAGAGCCATAATAAACATCATCCAAAAGTAATTACACAACCATATCAAGTACAATTATAAAACCAAGTCCTAGCTAAAAAAAAGTAACAAACATTAAATTTTGTCAAACTTCAAGAGCATAAAACTTGTCATAGAGATTAAGAGTGCGGCCTCACCGCTACATCAGCTTGATTCCCGTTGGAATCGAATGAAATTACATAAAGACATATCAATCCCTTGTTATGTGGTTTGTCCAATCAAGAACAGTTTCAACTAGTTTGAACAACTGCTAACATATGAGGCAGAGGGATAAATTTGGTCATACAATACCTTTGACTCAGTGCAATCACAAGCAAAGTGACTAGACTTCTTACAATTGAAACAATTCATATTTTTGCCTTTCTTACCGCCGCATCTACAGCACTTGCATTTGTTTCCGCTAAAATTGGCTTCATTACCTCCATTGCCTTCCTATTGCCTTTATCTTTCTTTTGACTAAAGTCTGAAGCTCTTTTGGAATTAGTCATATAAGCTTCTCCTTCGGACTTATCAGCGAGAAGACGATCATTTTCAAGCTCAATATGTTGGATAACATCATCAAACATTATGATATTGTTATTATGGGTAAGGTTGACATGCATGTATTCCCAAGCATTTGGAAGAGAGCATATAACAGCTTGGACCTATTGCTCATTAGTCAACTCATGGCTAGTAGCCTTCAATTCACTTATCATGTTGGACATGACAGTTATGTGCTGTCTCATTGTGTGATTATGATTTTTCTTGTAGGCATCAAATTTTAGAGTCAATTGACACAACCTAGTGGTTGAAATTCCACTGAATTGAACCTTAACAACATTCCAAATTGCTTGGGCTGAGCGGTGCTTCTCAAAGCATAGTATCAAGTCATTTCTCATGTTGCCCAGCATCAATATGCAAGCAACTCCATCCTTGCGCTTATAGGCTTGATATGCTTTCATATCTGGCCTATGTTGAGTAGTGCTTCCATGCTAAGGCTCAGCCATTGGTTGTGTGATAGTTTCCAACATTTCTTACTCTTCTAAGAGATACTAAATCTTGCAATGCCAAACACAATAATTATTATTATTTAGCTTATCTCTCTAGTTCAAGTTAGCAACTATGCTTTTCATTGCAGCCATATCAATAGAACAATGATCATAAACAAATTTAACACAGTTCTTACTACAAAACTATTTCATGTCACAAAGTCTTAAATTAATCAATAATAACCTAAGACAAGTAGCAAAAATAAAAGTACGGTTACACAGTCCAATCAATTTCTATTGACATAGTCCAATTATCATCGTTTAATTTAAACATGCGCTAATAACTATATTAGGTAATACTCATTAATCTACCAACCTAATATTTTCCACAATATCACATGTATACAATTTGATATAATAAAACAATTTAAAGCATGCATTCTTTTCAATAAAATAATTCAACATACTTATTGTTTTAAACATTAAATATAAAATATACATATCACATATTAAGAGCAAAAACACAATGCTACTATTAATCATGTCATGACATATTTATTTGTCACTCATTAATTTTCATGCAAAATATTAACAATTTGCACACTTTTTAATACAAAAAACAGTTCAAAACGTGCTCTAAAAATTATGAAAAAATATACATTAAATAGAAAATTAAATTTTAAGCACTTAAAAAAAATTGCATTGACAACAAAGAATGCACACGCCCCCATGCACTAGTTGACCGTCACGTCATCATCACGTGGACCTACCAGAGAGAGCCATGTGTCGACCATGTGCCACGTGGCAGTGACATGTGTACGCAACATGGGGCAAGCCACATCATCAAATCTAACAGCATGAACCAATGAAAAATTGCCACATGTCAAGATCGCCATGTCATCACGACATACTGGCTTGCCACATTAGCAACAGCTCAGCAAGAGATCTATGTTACGCCATTCACTGGCTAAAACGTGTCTCTGGCGGTTGTAACCGCTTCTTACAAGCCAACGGAGGCGGGTGTACTATATGCGCCGTCTTGGGTGCTCTCTGCATACCCGATTTTGCAATTTTCCTATGTTTTCAGGCATTCTCTACTGGTTTTGACTATAAAATTTACTAATAGACTCCTCTACAACAATGTTTGAATATCACACTGACTGAGAGTGGAATAGGCCAAACAATACGTTTTCTAGAAAAATAAGAACACAAATGTGATAAAAAAAACTTAAAAAATTCATAACAATTTGATCACTTATTGAAAATTTAAGCAAAAAAACTTGTTGGAAAACTTGTGGCGAGAACTTTCCAACCATATCAAATATGCACCATGAAACAGAAAAAATCTCTTTCAAAAAATTGTAGAAATTTTTGAATTTTAGGTGAATTTTCATAGATTATGACAAAACCAACATTGTAATCACGAATTCAAGCACAAAAACATGATTTCATGCTCTGATACCAATGTAAATTGAGATTGACAGCAGAAACTCACTTGTTGAAGTGTGATCCAAAATGTTTTCAATGATTCGGGAACGTTCGATTACTAGAATCAGACTCGAATCTACGGTATGAACACTTTTTGATCATCTTGGATTAAATGAGAGATAAAAAATGTAGAAAAAAATTTCAAAGTATGAAATCATGTTTTTGTGCTTCTTTTTACGTTGTGTTGATTTGGAGAAGCAATTATTTCATTCTTAAATAATCTCCTTATATATGTTAGTGGATATAGATTTTGAGTTAGGTCAAATCCACATGTACGACTCATTTCCACAAAATCCAACAATTTATATATACAGATTTCCATAAGATTGAATTTGAGAGTATCCTCCCCGGTTTCATTCCTGTCACGTTCCGCTCAATATAAAAGGTATTCTCTTCCTTCATGTTCCTATAGGTAAATGAATCCGAAAATTCCCACTCTTAAATTCTCATAAAAAACAATGAATTTTTTTTTTTATCCCCTTACCAATCCTACATAACAGTCCATTATATCAAATTCACAATTGTTTGAAATTGGATAACGTTTTTTTGAAAAGAAAAAATATTTTTAATATTTTTAATTTTAAAAACTATTTTAATAAAAATAGATAAATAAATATTTTTTTAAAATAAATTTATAAAAAATTAAAAAATTCATTCAATTAAATAAAAAAATTCTAACTGCAATCCTAGACGTCATTTTTCCTTAATTAATTATCATATACGTCCCGGTGCGGGTAAAATGCGCTGATATGGATGGTGCGCATACCTTCCCCATCCTCAAGCAGAAAGATCACTCTCACTCTCCCCATCCTCAAGCAGAAAGATCACTCTCACTCTCTGCTACATCTCCCTCTCTCCGTTTACACCAGCTACGATAACCCGTCAACGCTACTGAATCCTCAACTTCTTCTATCGCCAGCTCAAAATCCCATTTTCGACCCATTTAGCAAAAGGCACAATTTTGCCTTTCCAGTTCAAAAATTTGCCCAATTCGGATCCCAAAAGCCCAGAGACCAGCTCCCTCTTTCTTGAATGAGCTCGAATTTTTTAGAAGATTATGGATCCTCCATTGATAAATGAGACGTCTTTCTCTGCTGCTAACCCATCGTCCTACACCTTGACGGAGATTTGGCCCTTTTCTTCCATAAATGGAGAGGTTAGTGTGGTGCTTTGGGGCTCCGAATGGCGAATTTCGGGGCTGGATTTGGTGAAAGAGATATTTCAGCGGAGGAATATACAGTGACAGAGCAGAGTGGTGGTGGAGGAAGTGGGAGCGGGAGAAAGAGGAGAGATTTAAGTTTGGAGGATGCATCATCTAAGCTGGTTTCTACTAATAGTAGTGGCAATGAACTGGTTTGTTCTTTTTCAAAATAATTTGCTTATTCTTTTTCTCCTTTCTTTTAAATGAGAGAGAGCCTTGATATTCTGTTAAACGAGAATTACAATGAAGTTAGCAATTATTTACATTTTTCTGCTTTATTTTTTCGTAAATTTGAACTAGTATTTGGGTTCCTGAGCATCATCTTTCAACTTTTGATCAAATAAAATTTCTTGATATCCAATGATAATTTCGGCTTTTCTAGTATTGTTTTCTAATCCATTGAAAATTGGTTTGTAAATGTAAATATGGTGCGGAAATATTTATCTTTACAGAATCTGAAAAGTTTGAAATATATCAGGGTTTTTTTTTTTTTTCCTTCATTTTGAGTTGACAATGATGTATGCTATTTTTCTGTCTGTATTTGTCTTTTTTAACGGCAATCTATCACTTTATGTACTAAAATTGGTTATGGTGCTTTTTTGAATTTGGAACAGAATAATTCAATTGGTAAGCGGATGAAATTATCAGGATCCAACAAAGAGAATGGCAATTTGAAATCTGAGATAGAAGCAAGTTCTGTTGCCAATGACTAGCCTGATAATCAAAGCAGTAAACCATCTGAACCACCAAAGCAAGGCTGCATTCATGTGAGAGCAAGGAGGGGTCAAGCAACTGATATTCACAGTTTAGCTGAGAGAGTAATTTGCTGGCAACTTTGTGATTTCATAAATTTCTCAATTCCTAAATAATGAATCAAGACTTAATATGGCAAATTAATCTAGTTTTATTGATACTTTCTTTCTGTGAAAGCAGCATATTCAGTTCATTCTTTATATGCATTGCTGAATATACCTTTTTTATTGGCAGGCTAGGAGAGAAAAGATAAGTGAGAGGATGAAGATTCTCCAAGACTTGGTCCCTGGGTGCAATAAGGTACTTGTTATTGTGTTCTTGGTCATACTTGGTCTTGTCATGCAAGTTCTTTAAAACTTAGCCTAGATACACATGATGAATATGGCATGTTCTCTCTACCTTATTTCATGTCATTCTTAAGATAATTTCATAATAGACATTAATGAATATCTGCTGCTTTGCATAAATTTCTAATTTAGCCTTATTTAACTTGTAATATAATATTTTCTTTGTGCTACCAGGTTATTGGCAAAGCACTTGTTCTTGATGAGATAATTAACTACGTCCAGTCACTACAACGTCAGGTTGAGGTAGTATTTGCTTCTTGTCCTTGTTTGTCACTTTAATTTAACAATTTAGTTCATTTTTTGTGTTGAAGCTGAATGTTAAATATGCTCTTTTGTCTTTATTTTATAGTTCCTGTCAATGAAGCTGGATGCAGTTAATTCAAAAATGAACATTACCCCCACAATTGATGGCTTTCAACCAAAAGATGCAAGTTTAACATATTGATTTGTTACTTGAAATTTCCTTAGCCCTCAGGAATGAAGAAGTAAACTAGTTTCTGCTTGATTTCCTGTACAGTGACTTCTAAGAAATAAGAGCAATTGTGATGCTGGACTGGAATTTTGTAGGTTTCAAACATTTGTCTAATTTAATTTGGCTGGCAAGCGAACTCTTAGGGAAACTTTAAATTTATAATGACCAGAATTTTTTTCTTTATTCATTAGAATTGTGAATATTGAGGGATGTATTTGTAGAAAACTTGTTATTGATATATATAGTATATACTCCTAGGGAAAATCTCAATGGAATGTCTGTTGAGAAATAGTCTTACCCTCCCACCTGGAACTCTGATTAAACTGCAGTGCGGCTCCCACTGTGAAAACATGTTTTGCTTGCTTGACAAGTTTGCGTCTTTGATAGACAATTTTTCTGACTTGGCTAAGAACCAAGATTCTAATGGTCTTGCATATAATAAACAACAATAGGAAAAAAATAATAAAAAAGAGCATTAATTATGCTATAATATTTTCCAATCAGTCAATTTCTTCTTGTAGCTTGGCATACAGTCATTTGATGCTACTGGGATGATGTTTGATCCTCAAGCTGCTAGAAACTATGCTCAAGCATCAGAACCTGAATGGTTGCATATGCAGATTGGTGGAAGTTTTGAAAGGTCAACATAATAAACTAGAGAAGCTTACATTTGTTTCTTTACTTGAATTCTCTCATTGGTTTCTGCATCTAGTGCACAAAATTTGTTACCTACACATGCTCTGGTTGCAGCTGTAATTTCATTTCATTTGTAGAAAAATGCATCTAACCTTACATGTACCATTTGACTGCTCATCTATAATCTATATCTATTTAAAGTCAATCTCTCAAATGTGTTTAACTTAATGCCATGTGGTTTCTTTTATAGGATTAAACACTTTGTGGGATTACTTTGGTGCAAAATTGCTAGACTTCATTTTGGAGATTTATCACTATGAATTTAGTGTGATAGCTCTCTAAATCTTAAACCCTATCAATAAGAAGATGAAATTGATAATGTGACTGCATGTGGGACATTTGATTTAGAAGGCAAAGTACAATTATACTCATTCATATTGCATAACATAGAAGGATGGTATGTCTGACATATCAGAATGTGTGAAGCATATGAATGTTCACACAAGGCTCTGTATAATGGAGAATAATTTCAGGCATAAATTTCAGACATCATTCTTGATGGAAGAACTTTATCCACTTTGATCATCATAATACTTGGACCATAGCATCACATCTCCATACTTGGAAGAATCTTTAATAGCAGGAAGCACCTTTGATGTGAGATCAGGTACAGGAATGAAGCCACTGCCTGCAGCTTCAGGAAATGCAGGCAAACCTAAGAAAATCTTGGTGGTTGGAATATCAGAAGCCTATTGCTTCCATGCATCGTCAAGATTGGTAATCGCACCAGAGGAATATTGGCAAGGTGGATTGTTGTAAAATTGGACCCAAACGTAGTCAAAAAGACCAGTTTTCAGGGCTTTTCCTACCCAAGCATCAGGGAATGGGCACTGGGGTGCTGCAGTTAGGTATACTTTCTTACCTCTTTTGCTGTATGCTCAAAGGTATCGTGCAAGATCATCCCAATAAAGATCTGTTCCGTCTTCAATGTCAAAGTCGACACCATCAAGAACAGCAGGGCCTAGTGGACGAGATGAAGATGTTCTGCTCAAGAAGTTGTTCCAGAGGTAAGTTGCGACTTGCCTGGCATCATGAGTGGAGGCTAAGGAGTAGCTACCCACACCACCTCCACCTCCACCTCCACCTCCACCTCCAATAGAAAGTATTACTTTAACACCTTTGGATTGACATGATTTTATATCTGAACTTAACCCAGTGCAGCCATTACTGTAGGGATCGCAGTGACCTGCAAGATTAATCATCGGAGTTCTGCCACTGCCAAATGTTGCTAGAAAAGCTAGTTCACAAAATCATAATTTCCAGTGGCACATGTCTCTGCTAGGGTGCCCTCATTTCCTTTCTGACCCCAATATATGGAAAAGCTACCAGCATAGGAACTAGTTGGTAGGACTAACGTTACTAATACAAGAAATGGAATGAAGTTGCAATTTGCTTGGCCATTTGAAAGTAGAAACTAGGACTCTGTAGAAATATAGAAGAATGCTATGAATTCTGATTCTGTGGTAAAGATGCTTGAGAAGCCTGGCTTATATAGAAGATGCATGGCCTTGTTCTGAGGCTGTTATTTTGTGCTTCTATGTTCAAGATGTGCCGTAAAAGAGAGGTTTAGGGCATGGTCTGGAATCATTCAAATGGTTCTCTCTTACCATGTCTCTTTGCTTTTGTCCTCTTTCTTATTCATTCATAGTCTATTCTTTGATTTTCTATTTTCTAAAGAGAAATGTTACTGTGTATTTTCAATATAAAAAAGATATATCTCTTTTATTTATAAAGCAATAACTTTATAATAAAAACTAATTAATTATATTTTATAATCGAAAAGATTTTTTTTTTTTTTAATATTGGAAGTGTATAGATGGAAAGTGAATGAGAAAATATTGGTAGCATTTCTCATTTTCTAAAACTGAATGGAATAGTTTAATTCTGGAAAAGAAAAGGAAAAAGAAAAATCGAACCCATTTGGATTAGGATTAAGAGATACGAAAAATTTGGTAAACTTTACATTCATAATAACCAAAAGCTAAGAGACAAGACAATTTTCAAAATGGATATATTCTTAAATTTCAATTATTCCGTCTACATGTACTCAACGTTTTTTTTTTCCCCGAAATTACAGGACAAAAATAATTCTGTCGATTTCATACTCAATTTAAAAAATTCGATCCGAACCCATTCGAAAAAAAGTCATTCAAAATCAAACAAAATCTGAATGGATCAACTCGAAATCAATCCAAAATTTTTAGGATGGTTAGAGTCGATCCAAAGACAACAACTAAGTTGAATAGTAATTAGTCCAAAACTAATTTTAATATTTAAAATTAATTTTTTTAGTATTAAATATTATCTAATATTTATTAAGTACTAATTACTTTTTTATTGAATTAAGCACTAATTATTATTAACTAAAAATTTAGTATTTCAAAATTAACTAATTTTAATTAGTTTATTTTTATTTAACTATTAAGTATTAATTTAGTAATTTAATTTAATATTAACTTCTAAGCTCTATGAACTATTAATAAATTAAATTATTAAAATGTCTCTTTTTTATGCATACTTTTTTTTTTCAAGCATTTAGTTGAGAGATAGTAAAAAGTATAGGGATAATTACTAAAAATAAACTGAACTTTTAAGATTGTATCAAAATTAAATTACATTTTCTATTTTTTCATTTAAATACACAAACTTTATCAATTCATGAATTCCAACAAAATTCTGCTAACATGACATAAAATTCTAACAAAGATGAAAAAGGTTATGCTGACTATGAAGTTAAGTTATCTTACAAACTTTAAAATGTCATCATTTTTATTTTTACTAAAATGTTAAAATCTAAATCTTTCGGTAGAAACTCTACTTACAGTAAAATTTTTATTTTTCCTTACTCTACTACTAGACAACTCCTAAGCATAACAGCTTTTCAAATATAAAGAGAGATTTATATTTTAAAATTTTAGAAAAGAACCAAAACGATAGTTTCTAAGATGACTCAACTTCCTAGTCAGCATAATTGTTTTAATCTGGCTAGAATTTTATGCTATTTCAGTAGAGTTTCGCTCAGAATTGATAAATTGATAAAATTTTAAAAGTTTGTATATTTAAACGAAAAAATAGAAAATACAATTTAATTTTTGATATAACCTTAAAAGTCCAGTTTATTTTTGGCAATTATTACCAAAGTACATCAATTTCAATACCAAATTTTAGTATGTGCGTGTTAATATGTACTAATTTTTTTATTAACATGTTTTGCATATGATTATTAAATATTGGACTCATTATTAATTACCATTTAATATTTATATAATTTTTTATTAATTTATTTCATCTTAATATGATATTTTATTCATAATAAATTATAAGAGTACATATTTATCTCAAATTCCATTAAATTACTAATTTGTCTATAAACGTAGTAAGTATTTTATGATTTTAATAATAATAAATTATGTATGTTGAATTATGGTGATGTATTTATAAGTCTATTAGTTAGAATTTAATTGTTTATTGTTTTGAATTTGATTATTCATTATTTATAAGTTTATTGGTTAGAATTCAAAACAATGAACAATCAAATTCTAACCAATAAACCTATAAATACATCAACATAAATTCACCATACATAAATTATTAATTTGTCTATTATAGAGGTAGTGAGTACTTTATGATTCTAATAATAATAAATTATGTATGATGAATTATGGTGATATATTTATAAGTTTATTATTTAGAATTTGATTGTTCATTATTTTGAATTTGATTGTTCATCGTTCTGACCTGGATTGTTCATCACATATTTATCACTTATAAGTTCAAGTAATATAAAAATAATATAATATAAAATAAAAAATAAATCAAATTAAAATAATATTAACAAATAAATAAAAAAACCTAATTCACAAATATATCAAAACTAATATTTTTTCATTCAAAACAATAAATAACAACAAACTAAAACACTCAATAATACTAAATAATTAAGCTAATCAATTTAATAAGTAATAAAAATTAATAAAATAAAATAATTTAAATATTTAATAAAAAATATTTAAAATAATATAAATATTATATAAAATCATATGAAAAATAAATCAAATTAAAATAATATTAATATTAAATTTATATAGAGATGACTGTTAATTATATTTGATTTTTATATTTTATATATATATATTTATATATAAAGGAAATTTCGCTCTTTACCGACATTTAACTTATTTTTTCAAAATTACCTACAATTTTGTGTTTGAAATTTTTTTTCTTTCTTACATTTTTCTTAAATTTTATCTTTTTTTTTTCTGCTCTCCTTTGATTTTTCGTAGTTGCCACCATATACAGTCACAACTTCATCGATTGTCCAAGCATTCTCACATCCTTGCCGACATTAGTCTTTCGTTACGAATGGAGAGAGAGATTGTATTTTAAGATCTAAATCTGTATCAGTAGCTACCATTATCGAAAAGATCAACAAAAAAAAGATTAATTATCGATTATGTTCGTTGTTATGAGCAAGACGAAGTAATAGAGAGATTAGACTTTAGAGCGTTCGAGTAACCAAGTGACTAGGTTTTTCTTTTTTTTTTTTGTTTGGTCTTTTCGTTGTTATGTTCGTAGTTTTTTTTAAATCATTAAAATATCCCCAAAGTATACCCAAAGTATATCAGATATTTTCTCATAGAATTTCCAAAGATATACTGAAGTATCCCCAAAGTATTCTCAGGGAATTTCTTCTAGAGAATTCTCAAGGAATTTCCAATGTGTTCTCAATAAATTCCCAATGTATATCTAAAGTATCCTCAAGGTATACCCGACGTATTCCATGAAATTTCTAAAGGTATTCCTAGAGAATTCTTTCTAGGAAATTCTCAAGGTATCCCTAAGGTATATCCGAGGTATTTCCTTGGAATTTCCAAAAGTATATCTAAGGTATCCCTAAGGAACTCCCAAGGTATACTGAAAGATATACCAAACTGTTTGTTTGAAAATTTGTGATATTTTGAATTTTGATTGAATTCTATTCTTCTTCTTCTTTAATAATAAATTCTTCTTGTTTTTTTTTATTGGTGAAAATTGAACCAAGATATGTCAAAAATATACCGAAAGTATGTCAAAAATATACTATTTGTGCATATTTTTGGTTGATTTTGAGATTTAGATACTGTTGTAATTTTAGAAAGTTGTTTTCGATATAATTGAAAAAAAACTTTGAGCGCCAATGGAAATATAAATCGGTATCCGATTTTAGGTATTTCTGTAAAATTTCCTAAAAAAAACTACATCAAATTATCTTGCCTATTAATTATTTTATTCATTATAGTTGTTAATTTATTTACTATATATAAATTATATTGTCCATTATTTTTTTAACCGTGCCTTCCTAATATTTTTTTATTAAATTATTTTTCTTTCTTTTTAATATTAGTTATCTATTTTATATATATATAAAATATAATTACCTAATACTAATAAAATTAAACTTCTAATTAGTGAATTATTAATAATATTCACTAATAAATTAAATTATTAAATGAAAAAATTAACCTACTTAACTAATATAATCATGTTAACTTTTTAGTAAATTTGTCTATGGTATGATGATATATACATATAAAATAAAATATGTGAGCTATATAACTTCCTCCATGTAGTCTTATGAACTGCACAAAAAACTTGGATTTCGTTAGTTAAACCTTCAACTTAAGTTTCAGATCAATGCCATTCTCTGCATAATGTTGAATGCAATCTAAGAAACTATTTCTTGTGAGAGCAAAATAGTGCTACCACCTCGATACAAAGCAACCTTTTGTCCAAGTCATAAATACACAGAATACTGGCTTTCAAATGATATTATAAACAACAACAATGTTATACAACCTAACTTATTTATGGACAAAAAGCATATTTATATATATAAGCCTCCATTTGTTCAGTTTTTGCTCTAAATTGCCTCTTATATTTTATTTTTTAGTCGCTTTGCCCTTAAAATTCAAAAATATGATACACTGGTCATCATATAATGACGTGATATATTAGAAAAGCACATCAACACATGAAATACACACCCCTGATCGAAAGGCAGATTATGATGAAAATTGACATTGCAAAGGCAAAATGGACTAAAAATGAAATATCATGATCAATTTAGACAAAAAATCTGTCCAATGGAGTAAAATGATAAAAATAAACAATTATATGAGACAGAATATGTCATGTGTTTATTTTATACCACTTTTTTTTTCACCTAAATTAAAATATTAATGTTTTAATACAAGATGAGCAGCATGAGTAGATGGACTAGTAAAATACAAGTACTTTAATACAGGTTGAGCAGAAAGTGGTACAAAATAGGTGGAATAAGTAGCAATTTTCCATAAAGAAATATCAAATATTAATAAGGTAAAACAAAGTTAGAACATGATTAGGTCATTAATGTATAAAAATCATGTGCAGACCTTTCTCACCTGAAGTCTTCTTTCTGTTAAAACTATCAAAGAGTAAGCACCAGAAATTGCAACTTTAGATCAAATAGTTAAACATGCTTGGATCAATGACCATAGAATTTTATTGATGAAAATAGCTGCTTGATATATATACGAGTAGCAATGCAATAGAATACATATTTCTATAGATATGATCTAACGTGGAAAACAAGTATAACAAATATTATTGTATACAATATTTTACAACTACAACCATACCAAGTGAACTTCAGAAAGGAATGTTTCTCCAAGGTATTGGTAATCCTCAATTATGGCGTCCCGACAGTCTTCGATCTACACATTAAAGAAGAGTGTGATCCAGAAGATGGTAATCTTGCATTAAGATCCTCAATTTTGAAAGGAGAATAGCAGTAGAGAACTTCATAACTCTGACAAATATAGTAAACAATGGGCCGAAGTTGCCTCCTTTTTGTTATTCTTTGGCCATGCATGTGCATCTCCTTTGATGTTCTGTGAGTTCCTGTCATGTGCCATGCAGTCAGCAAGCGGGCATTTTGCATTTCATTCACTGGCCGACCAATAACAACTACTAATGTTATCCTATTTCCACATTTAAGTTTCTATATTGAAGAAATATGGGGAAAAAAAAAGGAATTCAGGAAATGTTAATTATTAGGAGTCACCAATTCATGGAGAAGGAACTAACATTTCGAAAGTTGATTGGTACCTTAGAAACAAAATCAAGATTTTGAAAAAGCTACCTGAATTTGCCTTTGAAGAAACTTAACATACTTCACTGCCTCGTCTAACATATCTGCGGTGTTTGATTGCTGCATATAAGAAAGAAGATAACCTAAATTAAATAAAGTAGAAGCCAACGTAATTAATACAGCAAAATGATACATTTATATTTGATGATTTAGTGCAAAACAAACAAAAATTGAAAACAAATGGTTGATGAATTTGGTGACACTATTTTGTGGAATTTCCAAGATGCATTTTCATCAACAAATTGCTGAGGGACCTTGATGCTGTTGTTTCAGTTCACCCAGTGCAGCAGGATTTGGCGCACAATAAAGCAGTAGTATCATAAATATATATAATTTGAATTTCATCTTCTAAAACTCCGTATCTAGGTTCAGAAAGTCATAGAACACATCCAAAACCATAACTCATGCAGTTGGAAGTTTGTGTGCAAACATAGCATTCATGTCCTTTTAAATTTGAAAAAAGGTTTAATTGCCAACATGAAACCACCAATGACAGAGACATTTCAATAAAGCAGAGGCAAACTGATCAACGAGAAAGAGACCTGGGTAAAAAAGGATGAATTGAAAGCAGTATTGAAAAGAAATGGTACCAGAATTAGATATGAAGCTCGGCTAGAAAGGAAATGGATGCTCAAGTCTATATATAGGAGCCACATTCAAAAACTCATGGAATAAATATGAACAGAAAGCCATTAAAGGCTTAATGAATGAAAAATCGCTATATACGTATTGTATGATTGGATCAGACTAGTTGAATATGATCACGACCAAATAATTTTTTTTTGTAGGTTTGTTCACGACCAGCTCAGCAGCTCCTGAAACTGAGTGAGAACTAAATTACAACAGAAGTGAATTGAATAAAATAATAAGAAAATAGGTTTTGCACACTTGGATATATATGTAAGTGGAGCAGATAAACCTACAATCCAATAATTCAAGTTTGATGTAAAATAACATATAGCAAGTCAGCATAACGAAGGTCTTAATGACCATGCAAGGTTATGGGTTTTGAGTAGAAGTATTGTTTTAGGTTGAACACAGAGAATAGGAAGAAGGTTGTGTGTGATAGGAACCTCTTCCAACCCTTACAAAAAAGGAGTTTCAGATATATATATATATATATCTATATCTCTATCTTGATTATTATTTTAGTCATGGTTAAGTTCCATTGGCTGCAAAATTTTAGACTATCCATATGAGGTTTACTTGTCAATAATCTTTCTTAAAATTTGAAGATGATGATGATGAGTGGTTCAGACCGTCTGAGGTATTGGACCTAATTTTGACTAGAGTGGAGCATATGAACACCGATTCTAATCTTTCATAAACTCCAATCTCCTAATGCACCTATCTCTGGATAATGCCACAAAACGCAAGGGAAGGAGAAATTAAACTTAACAAAAGAAAATAAGTTTGACATATTGACTAACTAAAATAAGAATGTAGGGGATGAAAACAATGATGAAAGCTAAAAGGAAATTTTTACAATATCTTTCGGAAGAATAAATGATGAAAACACAATAAATTTGTGCAATTCCCATCTAGAATGGATTCCTTAAGATTTGGAAGGGCCAAGGCCCCCATGCCCTGCCTCTCTGAACCGCAAAATTGCTTAGTTTGGCATGCCTAACACTGTCTCTTTGAAAATCTTCCGTAAGACAATTGTTCACATTTTTGTTAGATCCAATATCCCAAAAATCATCATCTTTTATCCAAAATTTTGAGTCCTAGCAATCCAAACTATCACATGCTTTATGACAAAAGTTGATACCGAATTTTCTGGAGTGCATTTTAGGCTATTGGCTTAGAGAAAAAACGGATTCAAGTAATACACACTTTATCACATAAGTACTTCATAATTAATTGATAGTAATCAATCTAGATGAAGGAAAAAAGGGCATAATATCTAAAACCCAAGAAACCCTATACTTAGCAATTTTTCAAATTTATTCTATCCCTCTAATTTTACTGATGGATAATACTTTCATCCAATCTAATAAGGAAAATGAAAAATATAAATGTAAAGATATAAAGCTACATATACTGGGAGAAAAAATTGATTGTTTTACTTATTTGTATAGTAAATATAAAAATATATTTTCTTTTAGTGTAGGAGGACAATCTATATTTTAGGAGGACAAGTTTTAAATTTTTTGTTAAGATATACATAAGATCCAAATAATGCAAATAACAGTATCACAGTTTATTGACAAAAATCTACGTCATGGTTCTAAATTCTCACATAAAATATCATTTAATTGAATGACAATAATTTAAATTTAAAATTGTAAGAATATGAAACTGCTTAAGGGTTTTTAGAACTAGAATCTGCCATATATTAATCTATGATAGGCTCATATCTGCAGTGTGTAATAGAACCACCCTATAAGTTTTTATTTTTTAAGCAATTGACACAAGGATCAAAACAATATATTAGTTATGATTATTAAATTAAGAACTAGCTTCAACAATTTCTTTTACATACCACTGAAAATTTGTTGATACAAAGTAACATCATCCTAAATAAATTTGATTTTTATAGAATAAGTTACCTTATCCATGTTTGGAACAAGTTCTTGAAGCTTCCGTATTCGGTCACTAATTCGAGTTCTTCGAACCTAAATCAGGAAAAAGGAGAACTTATTTAGGACTAAAAACAAACACTTTAGGTATATAGTCCTACAGCGAAACTTCTAGCTAACGAAATGACTCAGTTTACCCTCTCTGCAATACTCCGAGGATGTGTTGCACATCCTCGCTTTGCACGAACTCTACAGGGTACAGAATCCTCAAGAAGCTTCTCCATATCCATGTCCATCAAACTAGACACTCCACCAGGTACCTGGGTACTTCGTTCTCCTTTCTACCCGATCAGGAATCAAAATGACCACAAAATTCAAACAAATGCTCATATAGAATACTATACTAGCTAAAACTTCAAGTTAACAAGCAATAATAATAGGAGTTGCAGATTGATGCACACTTACCAAAAGAGATGGACTGTTAGCAGAAGGGTGATGCAACTCGGCTTCTTTGGTCCTTTTACAGGATGAAGACACATCCGTATTCGTTGCCATGTACTCATAACTTGATGGAAGTCCGAAGTTGGAAAAATACCCATCACTTCCAATTCCAGAATTTCCAAGAAAATCAGCAGGAGAGCTGTTTTGCCTTTGGAAACCAACCGGTTCAAACAAATTAACCGGTTCAACCGAAGAAGAACCAAAAAGAACAGAGTTCCTACTCGCGGGATTATCGGAGGCTAGTAACTGAGTCAAAGTCTGGTTAGGCTTTAACGTTTCGTCGTCTTCTTCTCCTTCGTCCTCAAGAAGTGCTTCTAACCAGGTGGCTGGAGCCGAGCGGAAGCGGGCGAGTCCAACTCGATTCCCTTCACCAGAAGCAACACCGCGACTGCTACCGCCAGCACCGCTACTAGAATTTCCCCTACCGGGAGGAGTCGGTTGCATCTGCTTTTGAATAAAGCAATAGTTCAGGAGCTCTGATGCTGCTTTAATGGCGAAACACAAACAAAAACTTTTCCTTGGTGAGAGCAACACTCACTCATTTTTTTTCTTTTTATCCCCGTTTCTCCTTTTCTCTATTCATTTCATTCCCAACCGCTGCAAAACCTGTGTACATTTAGCCTACCCCAGCCTTACACATGGACCGTCGGACGAGATTAAAATAATTATGACTGTCAGATTGAATATTAATGAACGGTGACCGATTGATTTGAGATAAGGGCAACGGTGCTAATTGCCATAAAGCGATTGTGGCTCGTGTACTACAGCTCAGAGAGACGCAACGTCATCGTTTGCTTCAAAAGATTTGATTACTGTACACTTGACGGTTAGAATGAAGAAACCATTGCATAAATTTGGAGCGTGTATAACACGCACCAATGAAGAAGAACTTGGGTGGGATGGTATAAGAGAATAATGAAGCCCGTGGAATAGAGAGCGTGGATAAGTAAGTCCGTTTGGATGCTTGTACCCTCTCGAAAGGGGTTGCTTTTTCTGGCAAATTTAAGGAGAGGGTGACCACCGTTTTGCACCCATCTATTTGTCATTTGAGGAGTGCACATAAAAGAAAAAGGACAGGGATAAGGCGGGTTAATTTCATACTGTCACTCTCCTCAAAAAAAAAAAATAATAATAATAATAATAATTCATACGGTCACTTTTAACTTACAATAAAATAATTTTATTATTTTTCGTCACATTAAAGTTACAAAAAAAATTTTTCCAAAAAAAGAAAAAGTCTCTTAGGCTAGGCCATTTTTGACACATTCCAACCTCGATTGTCATATCATGTATCCAAGTAATAGTACCATATGTGCAACGTTATTTTTATGTATGGCTATTGAATTTATTTTTTTATTATATCTCAGTCAAAAAAAATTTATTTTTTCATCTATAATTATTAAATTTATAGTAAAATGTGATTTAAATTTTAAGTAAAATAACTGTATATGAAATTAATTTTGTATAGACATTTGACGTGACAAAGAATTTAAGATGTGTCATCCGACATAACAAAAATCATGTATCACATCAACATCTTACTCAACATTCGGATGTTAATTTCAATTGTTGGAGTGACTTTAGTGAGAAAAAAAAATTGTGACTGTGGTATGACAAAAAATTATAAGGTTATTTTACTGTATGTTAGTAAAAGTTCAGTATCTGTCGATAAAATTAACTCAAGATAAGACTAAATCTGTTTTTTTTTTTTGGAAAGTTCCAAAAAATTTATATACGGTTTCACACTTTTATAATTTTAAGTATGAAACTTTTGATTTGTGTCATTATTGAACTTATGTTTTTTTTTTGTCATAATAATGTTAGAAAATGTTGAGTTAATTGGTGCAGATGTATAACTCTTTTTACAATTTCATATATGCTGAGCTGATACCTATTTCGTTATACATGAGCACTAACTCAGCGTATTTTAACATTATTATTGTAAAAAAAAAATTTAAATTTACTAATGGTACAAATTATAAGACCATTTTTGGCCTGAAACATAAAATCTAAACCTTAAATCTTAAAACATCAAATATGGGTTCTCAACATTTGATAGCTAACAATTTAGTATGATTTAATTTTTTGTGAATGTACCACTAACATGAGAGGTATATGTAGTCTCATTTAGAATAACTATTTTTCTATACAAGGTAAAAATATGAAACAAAATACTTAGATGAAAATCTGCTCATACTTTGACTAATTAAAGATTCATTCATTTGATTGTAATGTAATATAATGTTACAGTAATTCTTGTACAATTTATAATTCTTGTATTCTTAATAACAAAGTTAAATTAAATTTTAAATTGAAAATTTAGAAAAGTACTAACACATGTCATCATATAATTTTTTAATTAATTTATATTTCATAATAATTTAGTTATATAATTTATTAATGAATTAATTTAATTTAATAAATTAAAAATTAATTAATCTATTATGAAAAAATATAATTTTATTATTATGAAAATTTAATTAATTTTTTATTAAAAAACTATTTCTGAATATAATTTTTTTAACATATTTCTTAATATAATTTTTAATTCTTTTATAAAAATGAAAAGAAAAATAAATTTAAGCCAAGCTAAAAAAAATGCTATGTATTAGTCTGCGATTGGTAACTAAATTAACTTAGCGAGTTTTATCAAATTTGATAGAAATCGAGATAGTTTAGGAATTTATTTTTATTGAATTGTAACATAAAGGGTTTATCGTACATAATCAACAGTTTAGGGTCCGAATTGCACTTTTAGGTATACCTCAAGAGCTAATTTGACTTTTTTGCTTTTTTAATTAGCTAAGCGATACCGTTTTTAAGTATGACATGTATCAACTTTTATTGGTTTAAAGGAGAATCAAATTAGCTCAATAGAATCGGATTAATAGTGTTAATGAAACTATACTTTAAGAGCTTAATATCACCGATTTGAAATTTAAAGTGCTTAATGTTTTGAGTCAAAATTACACTATAAAGTTTAACTAAGAGGCTGATTTGCAATAAAAAGCACGATCTAGACCTGTCCAAAATTTGGCCAACTAAATAATATTGAGAAAAGTAAAAAAAAAAAAAAAAGAATATGGGTTTACACGTTTTCCACTTAAAATACATATTTTTTTTATAATAAAAGGGAGCATGCTATTTACCAAGGTTGTAAAAACCGGCCCGGTCAACGAACTGGAGAAGACAGCGGGTCATGGGTTTAAGGTTGAACCGGAATTGAACCGGTCTATGTAAGATTTTAATAAAACATAATTTGTCTCATACATAATAAAAATAAAAACTCAAAATATATTCCATAAATAATATGTTTAAAAAGAGCAATGTCTATAATATAATTATTGTCTAACCACATCCATAAATCCATAATTAATAATATATTTAAAAAGAGTAATGTTCATAATATAATTGTTACATAACCATATTCAAAATTAAAATTAAGCAAAAGATTTTATGGCTGAGTTTCATCACAATCTTCATCTCTTAAAACAAATTGATTTGCAGAAGTTCCGCCTTCATCCACATTCAATTGAGGATAAATTGTTGCATCAGTAGGACCAAATGATTCCAAATCAATATCATCAAAATCTTGATATTTTGAATCATCTACTTCTCTTGCATCTACTTAATTTCACAATGACAATATAATATAGTAAAAATAAATAAGATAAAAATCATAAACCAAGCAACAAAACTAACCTTGAATATGAGTGTCACTTTCTGAAACTGAATGTGCATAATCTTTATAAAGAGCAGCCTCAATTTCATTTAAATCCAAATCAACAGGTGTATCATCTTCCTCAATCCAAAATTCAGTCTTGTCAATGCATTCATAATCAATAGGATCATATCTCAATTTCTTTTTATGGAACCTAAATAATAGTG
>CATIWF010142419.1:0-10103 GCA_949630135.1 Balakata baccata
TGAAGAACTCTTATTCACTTGTATGTTTCATTTTGAAAATAGATATGCTTAGTTTTCTCCTAAAACCTATATAATGTCTTTCAATTATTGGGCTTGTGAGTTGAATTCATCCATTTACTGACTGTGACCCATACTGCTTACTGTTGCGTATTTCGGCAACTAATAATTTATCTTTTCTCTTACATGGGCATCTACTGCGGCAGTTACTCAAAACCTTACATTAGTTGAAGTGGACAGCAAAGGTCAGTAAAGCTTCTAAGATGAATAAATTCAAAATTTAGTTTATCATGTATTCTTTCATGCATATCTTTTGGTATTATGGTTGATGTCTAGATACTTTTTAAGGCCATTAAGAGGCCTTGTTGTGTACTTCTATCAATCCACGTTTTAAGATTCTCTTGCTTTTGCTTAATTGTATATGGCCCACCGTGCATGTTTACATATTTCCCTGCCATGCAGATAAACAGGCAAAAAAAGAACCAAAATCTTTTATTCATGTTTTGGTTGGAGCTTTATCTGTTGCTTTTGTTTTCATAGCTGGACCAAATGATAATAGCTGCCAGCTTCTATTACATGATAATGCTTACCTGGCTAGTCATACTTGGAAAGATATGCTACAAGAAAAGAGTCAAATATAGTGCCCAGAACAGCGGCCTCCTCCTGTTTTAAATGTTTCTATCAGTTTTGATGCTCCTAGTTTTGTCATGATTGGCAATTATCTTATTGGTACAGCTTTGCGGATTCTAAAGCATTTTTACTTGACCAAATTTTAGAAGTGAAAATGGTTTTTCTTACTATTAATTTAAAACAAAAATTTCTTACCAAATGGGAGGGCTAAGAGTTCTGTTTTTTGTTTCTTCTGCTTGGAGTTGTATTTATCAGGCGATTATGCATATATATGTCCTTGGGAGAGAGGCTCGCTGGATTCAGACTGTTGATGTTTATACTTGGCAGTAATCTGCCTGTCCATGCCTCTCTTGGAGTTACTATTAGGGAAACTGTAGATTATGCTGGAACAGGTTTTTGTGAAGTTACCTTGCATTTTTCCTTAACGTGTAAGTAGAAATATCCTAAGATAACTCTCCTGCTTCCTGTGTGTGTGAGTGTGACATGATGCTTTCTTCCTCCAAAAATCTGTTGCCAAGTTTGCTGGGTTTATTTTCTCTATATATGTGTAGTGAAGCCATTGCTAGGCTGATAAAATACTTAATATGCTGGATACAGTAACGTGTTTGTGTCCCTTGGTATTGGGACTCAAATGGTAGAGCTACTCCCTGAAAGTTGGAAGATGCTGCTGTGTCATTTCTTATATTTCAGATTATTTGTAAGATACTAAGATATCCTAAGTTACTGATTGTTAGATAAACCTCGGTGGAGTACGGACAAGAAAGACCTATTTAATTCTGGTGTTCTATATATAAAATGGAAGGCTGGAGCTTGTTCATATGTGGATGATCCCATAGAGCACCAGTTTCTGCTGTCACAACAATGCATAAGGTACTTGTTATATTCTGGATGGTTTGAGTTTGTACTTTTTTGTACTGTGTTGTACTGGATGGTTTTTGACCATCCTTCTTCCTGGCCCTCAAAGTCACCAATGGTAAACAACTTTTCAATTATCTTGGGAGTGTTTCACTTTGTCTATTGTAACTTGTGAGCGTTAATTAGGTCACTCACCCACAAAATGATATTGAATTTTATGTTTCTGAGCAGCACTCTTCTATGCAAGCTGGCTAGAGCTCTTCATGTAAACGGAGCACACATCATTCTTGTTCAGGTATGAGCCACCTCTAACGATTATTTTCCCACTCTATTCCTTTCACATGTTTAATATCTGTTTCTAATATGTGAGGAAATCTTTGCTTGCGGTAGAGATGGATCCATGATTTACATTGATGGGAAACTGAAGATAATTTATGGTCATAATTTTTTTTCCATTCTTGAATTTCTTTATTTTCTGCAATTTTAAACATTTTCTGTTGATTATTTTTATGCAATGATGAAAGTATTGATTGGACAAAGTGGTTGTGCAAAGTAAGTGGTACTATATCTATCGACAAGATTATTATAAAATGCATATTTCCTATGGTAAAGGTGAACAAAAACAGGATGGCATAATTGCGGAAGGATGAAAAATTAAGAAAAGAAAATTTAGGCTGACATGAGAGCTGCCTTCTTTGTCAGACTTCTAGTTGTTTCAAATTTTGGGGAATGAATAAATGGATAGTTCTGATAATGAATCTAAATTATAATCAAAGTTGGAAAAAAATTGATATTAGGAGAACTAACCAGGTCTTGGGTTGGTGTGGCCTTAAGGGTGCCTTATAATGAGAGGGGTATTGAAGACAGTGGGGTAAGGGGTATTGAAGACAGTGGGGTAATTTTCACAAATGGTAGCCCAACCATATGACTCATAACAATTCAAGGCCTAAAGTTTTATTTGTAATGCAATACCCTTTTTAAATTGATTTTATAACACAAAACCTCCTCTGTCCAGATCCGTCTACAGAGTTAACAGTTTGCTGATGTGGCATTTCTGGCTCAGTAAAAAAATAATAAAAATTAAATTATGTGGAATTTTTTTAAAAAAAATTGACATGTTTTTTTTTTTAATATGTGAAGACTCAAGACAAAAATGCCCTCTCTATTCTCTAATTTCCCCAAACGAAAACCCCAAATCAAATCCTTTAATTTATCATTCAATTTGCTGATACAATCTATCCATCTTCTTTTATATAATCTAATCCATCAAGAAATCATAGGAAAAAAAAAACAAGTGAGCCAATTTGTCCAATTACAAGAAAATAAAAAATTTGGAATAGCTAAACAAGCAAAATAATGTAGAAAAATGGAATTCATGTAGCTAGTGCGTTTCTGGAAATAAGAGAGGTCTCTTCAAGGCCCCTTCTCATATGGAGAGAAGATCTCTTCAATTTCATTGTACATTCCAAACAAATAAGAATTATATCCATGAATGTTTTGTTTCTTTGAATCAATAAACACCAGTAGTCCTCATATTTGCTGCAAACCATTTAATTTTGCTATTGAAACTAAAGTTTTTAATGGAAAACTTTTTCTTTTTCGCATTTTGTCAAACATTTTCCCTGCATCTTTTTATTGATTCTCTCCTCCCTTATTCTTTCCCTTGCTTTTGTTAATCAATGTTATACACACAACAAAGATACACACAGTTAGGGGTGAGCAAAACCGAACCGTATTGAATTTGGTTGATTCAGTTAGGCTTATTCGATTTTTGGTTTATTCGGTTCGATTAATTCAGATTGGCTTGGTTGAAAATGTTGAAAACTGATTAAACCGAACCGATCGAACTTTTTTATACATATATATTTTTTATAAACTTTATAGTAATTAATTCTAATTTTTATATGAAATAAAAGAAATTATAGTTTATAATATTTAGTTTGTTATATGATAGTTGGTAAAATTATGAACTATGACAATTTATTCTAATTTGTATTAACTAATGCTAATTTTATGGTAATTAATAAAATTATGATAATTGATTTTAATTCATGTTAATTTACAAAATTTTAATTTTAGTTTATGATAATTTATAAAGTTATAATAATTGATTTTAATTTATATTAATTGATAAAGCTATTGTAATTGATTTTAATTTCTTATAATTTGATAAAATATGGTAATAATTATAATTTATATTAATTAATAAATTAATGTATAAAACCGATTAAACCAAACAAATCAAACCAAACCGAACTATTAGGTTTGGTTCATGATATACTTTGGTTCGGTTATTTTATATATATGTCGGTTCAATTTATTGAAATTTAGTTCGGTTTAAAACCGAATTAATGCAAACCCCTACACAGTCATACACAAATAGATCTTACCCTTTTCTTTTTCTCTCTTCACACTATTCATCCTTTGAGGTTTTTAAGCATCGAAAACTGACCACCACAACTACAGTACCGTCGTTGGAACAACTGACTACTTTAGACTCAGACTTTGTAGTAACACCGGTCACACTCCTCTGTGCATCTTTATTCTTATGAGAACAGAGGACTGAAAACTCGATCTCCTCGAGCAATTTATTTTAGTTCGTTGAGGACAATTCCATTGCAGGAAAAAGAGAGCGATACCAGTTACTAGATGAACTAACTATACGATTATGAGGAATTAAGAGCCGGTGGTGGCTTGGGCGGATCGATGGTCTTGTACTTGCGAAAGGATAATGAACCACCATTAAAGTAGAGTTTGAGCATTACTTGAATCGGAGGGATGGGCATACCGGTGGTTGTTGGTGAGGTTTAAGACTAACATTCAGCTGGATTGCTATAGAGAGATCAATTCTGGCTTGGCATTAGGGTATGGGACTAGCGTATCAATTTTAGAGAAGAAGAAAGACTTTGAGGGAAAGAGGAGTAGAAAATCTTTTTTTGACTTCTTTGATGAGGTGGAATTTCATGTGGAAAATTTTTTACACAATTGGAAAATCCACTATGTATATTCCGTTAGTTCATTTAACAGTGAGTGATAGAGGGGGTTTTGTATTACAAAATCAATTTAAAATGGGTTTAGAGTTACAAATAAAACTTAAGGTATCGAGTTGTTACGGGTTATATAGTTGGAGTACCATCAGTGAAAATTACTCGATGACGGTGGCAAGATCTTCGGAGGGCAATCTTAGCAAGTTCTTAGCTTCTCTGTCTACGGGTTGACGGTGTCTTTTTAGGCAATCTCACATATGCTTCGATTTCTAGATTGTCGCTAATATTAAGTTAAACAATTTTATAGGTGGATGCTCCTTAAATATTTTTCCTTATACACTGTGTGACCGAAAAATTTGTGTAATTTTTAGATAGAAACTAAAAACTGGAAAGAAATTAGGAAAATAATTGAAAATTCAAAAGATATCAACACTTTTAAGAGGGCAAGGAAGTTAATTACTGGAGTTTGGTACCCAATTAACAGAGCTTAAAGTGTCGCATCTTGATAAAATGGATATGAAAATTTATGTATATTTTTTTATTAAATTGTTGACAATTAGATAGGAAAATACTTATTTGGATCTAGTTCATATTCTTATTTATGTTCTTGTTCATGTTTATAACTTATTGTGATGTGAAAATAAATAAATAAATTGCAATAATTTTAATATCTTTAAAATAAAAATTATTATTTTTTATGATATTATGTTATTGGTTTAGTTTATAAATAAATATATAGATTCGTTCTAGACAATCAACTGCCTTGTTGTCTAGGAGGTTATAACTTTGAATTTTTATGGTTCTGATCTCAATTTAAGAATTTGTAACACATAAAAAAATGATTAGTTGATAGTTTATTAAATTTGTATGAACAATAATAACGATTTAATATAGTAAGTATGAACAATAATAACAATTTAATATGGTAAGAACCAATCTTGAAGTTCAATTCTAAAGTTTGTTGATCTTACCACTTAATTAAAAACATAAGTCATGGGAGTGTGGTGTTCAATTCTAAAGTTTGTGCCTTGGTCTTCTAGGCTTGTGTTTAAGAACCTTATATGGGCTAAACTATCGACAATTGCCTATAAATATTTTTTCCTAGGGTGCGTTTCTTGTATATATGGTTAAACATTATGTAATACATAATGGAATGCAATTTTATTTGTCATTTTTGCTTTCTCCAAAGATTTGTTGCTTTTAATATGACTGTTTGCCATTTGTGTAGCCAATTCTTGGATTTCAACACTTCATATTTCTATATAGAGTCTGAATTGAAGCTGTGTAGCTCATCATAAGTAATATTTCTGCATTGTCATTATCTGGAAAGGTTAATGGCGAGCATGCTAGATAATACTTCATAAAGATTTTGTTTTCTTCATATTGACCGTGCCATGCTTATGTTGTTTTTTGAAAAATGATATCATAATTTAAATTTCTCTGCATTTTTTGGGGGTAGTTTGAGTTTATACTTTGTATGATGTACTATCCTTCTTCCTGGTCCTCAAAGTCACCGATATTAAGCAACTGGAATATTTTATTTTTGGCATCTAGATTCACAAAAAATGAGTTATTTAGGTTTTTACATTTCTCTGCATTTTTTGGCACTGGAATATTTTTACATATTTAGGTTTTTTAAAATTGAGAGTTATTTAGTTGCTTTTGTTTTTCATTTCTTTTTTTTATACTCAGCAGAGTAGATCTTTTTAATTGTTACTCATGGTTTGTTGTGTTGTGCTTTTTTTGATATATTCAAGAGGGAACTTTGAAGAAATTTTAAAATTTCTTTTCATCTAACTAAACGTAATCAAAATTAGTGAAAGAATTTTTGATTCTGCAAATGCTGGATGAGCTATTGTTAATAAATGATCTTTGTAGGCAAGAAAGATTACGTATCAATATCTGCCAGTGCCGTGCCATGCCATTGGGCAAATTTGCCTACAATTGATAAAATTGAAGTTTTATTTATTGGTTGGTAGTGAGCAGTTTTCCTTTGGGTCCAGACATGTTTTTTCAATTTTTCCCCCTCCGTTAAGCTACTCATCCCCTTCTACTCATCTTTGTTTTGGAGTTTGTTAAACATTCATTTGCTCTGTCTAGCAGTTGACTGGGCACTATTTATGTCTAGTTTGGGTCCAATAGTTGAGGTGGTAATTATTTTTCAAATGCTATTTGTCATTGAATCATTTTTTTTTCTTGGTCGAGTCATTGAATCATTAACTGTATGAGATGGCCAATTTTATTTTCCAAATGCTAATTATTATTTTTTTTTTCTAGATGAGGCCATAATTTGGTTTTCTGCAAAGTATGCTCAACTTTGATTGGGTTTTTCCATTGACCTTGAAAGGGAAATTTAGCTTTTCTTTCTGGATGAGTACGACTAATATTTGTGAGCTTTAATTTGTTTATTAATTGATTTTTTATTTCTGAATTTTGATTTCCTTATTTGCTGATAGAAATTTGACTGAGCTTTAAGAGTGAACTTCATTATAATTCCCTGAGGGCAAGCGAATGTAATGGAGTAATTAATTTTTAAAATATGTTTTGTTTTAGTGATTCAATTATAGGAAGAAAATTTAATGTGTTAAATTTTACAGGGAAGTGGTGTACAGAACTGCCTTTTTATAGTTTTATCGAATCGCTAAAGATGGTGCATTAATTTTTTCTTTTTACCGACGGGAAAATTAGTCGCTAAAGATATTTATAGTGACAAGTACTTGTCGCTATAAATTATTTCAGTGACGCGGAAATTGGTTGCCAATGACATATTAGGCGACAGAATTTCCTGTCGTTAATGAATTAACGACGAAATAACATTTTTTACAATATTTTTAAAATGAGTTTAATACTCAATAAATTTAAAATTTTTCAAATTTACTTTTTTATTTCATAAAGATTATGTGCTGTCTTTATTCCCATTATATTATTATATACTTATCACAACTAAAAATGTGAATTAAAAATAAAAGTTATATTCCTAACAATCCGCGACACTTGAATTCGTCGTCAAATATGTATTGGGCAGAATTTCTAACAAAGTATTGGAACCATCATCTTTTTTAGCATAACTGCTTATTATAATTATTATTGTTGCTGCTGTTGCTGCAGCCCAAAAATCAAATATTATCTATTTTAGTTTTAGCTTTAATTTGACTAGCCAAATTTTATGATATCTCTTAGGCATGCAAGATGTTTAAATGTTAAATATCTATTCTCAAAATTTCGAAAAGGTAAAAAAAGAAAAAAGACTAATAGGGTGGTTAAAATTGCTGTTGAATGTTCTAAAAGTATGTTTTTAATTTTTTTATTTAATTAATTGATTTTTTTAATTTTTTTTAAAACCACTTTTTCTAAACCTGGAAAAAATTATTTATTTATTTGCTTATTTCAAAAGTAGTTTACAAAACTAAAAAAATATTAAAAATACAAAATTTTTACTGAAAATCGTTTTTTCGGAACTCAATTCCAAATAGGCTTTAAAAAACACAAAATTAACTTTTAATCTGTTGAGTTTTGGTTTTTCTTTTTTGGGGCTAAATCTAGTCTAATTGAGGTTTATTTCACAATTTGAAGTGGGATCAATGCTATTGAATAAAAATTTATTAATTAGTTTTACAACTCACAAATTCTTATTTGATATTCCATTTTCCCAATTAATTCTTAATCATCTACTCTAAGTCAAATTTTAGTTTGATATCCTCTTTGCTCAACATGCTACCCGATCAATTAATCAATTCTATCTCATCTTTAATTTCCTCATCAAGAATAATTAATTGATCTATTGCTTGCAAGACAATTATGGTAACCGTTGGACTACAAACATCTACTGAAATTCTTATACATGTTGCTAAATTTAGGATAATTAAAATAAAGTAAATGCTAACTATTAAAAGTTTCAGTAATTAACTTTTTGAATTTATTCTATAAAAATGTATTTGTTAGAAATTTATACTTACACACAGAAGCTGAATTTTTAGATTAAAATTAAAAAAAAAAAAACTTAATTTTCAATCCCAAAAGTTTTTTAATCAGATTTTAAATTTTACTATAAATATGGGTGTGGGTGACTTTTAAATTACACTAAGCAATTAAAATAGTTCAATGTTATTCGAATGAACATTATTGTAATAATAAAAAAATGAATTACCAATAAGAACCCAATTTTATTGGAATCATTTTTAAATTAATTTTAAAAATAAAGAGCACAGAATTTTCATGGGCCTAGCCCATACACATGGCCCGTAATTAAAGACAGCTAATGAACGACTTTCATACAGCTGTCAAGCAACACCTGGTCAAAGAGACCTCGTCATGGTCAAAGAGACCTGGTCTTCTTTCGCATTTATCGGTAGTCAATAAGTTTTACCGCTATAAACTGCTGGATTTGCGTCGGTGGAAAATATTAGGGTTTCACAGAGTCAGTTGTTCATTGCCTGCTGATACATCGCCGGTTCCTTTATGACACCGAAGTAGTCCGCTGACGAAAGTCAATAACAGATTCGTCGGCTTCCCCATTCAGCGAGCACTGCGACCATAAACAGGTAAATTCTTCCAACTCAAAACCTAAGATTATTCATAACACAGTTCATTCTATGCTGATCGCTTTTTTTCCCCCTTTATTGCTTTGTCTGACGCCCTTCATTCGAGCCACCGACGTACGATATTGCGGTTGGTCTCTCTTATAATTTTGCCGTTTATGTTGTTGATTGGACGACTTTGATTGGGTTTTTCCATTGACCGTAAGAGGGAAAGTTAATTTTTCTTTCACGATGAGTCCGTCTAATATTTGTGAGCTTTCATTTATTTATTAATGAATTTCTTATTTCTGAATTTTGACTTCCTAATTTGCCAATAGAGATTTAGATGAGCTTTAAAAGTGAAGTTCATCATAATTCCCTGAAGGCAAGCGGATCTATTGGAGAAATTAATTGTTGATATATGTTTTGTGTTGTGGTTCTATTATTGGAAGAGAGTCTAATGTTAACATTGTGTTGTGGTTCTGTTTTTTTGTTTTAAATGACCATGTGTGCCTTAAACCTTCCGAAAATTGTCGCACCAAATTCTGAAATTTCATAACACAGTCTAAATTTGTTACAGATTTTTTTTTTTCATTCTTTTCATCTTTTAATTTTTAAAGGAAGTGATTTATTTCTTACTTTCCTAGTCCAAGGCCTAAGAAAAATATATGGAACTGTTTAATTTTCAGTCTTATTTCCAATGCTATTATGCTCATCGTTTCTGCATTTGGTCAAAATGATTTTGGTAATTTCCTCTATTGTGTTTGTCTTATTGTCGTGTTGTTTATGTGGTGCTATAATGCAATTTGTTGTCTTCCATGTTTTACCTGGTTTTTCTTGCCCTAAATTGTCTGATCATCTTTGTTGGGTTGTTGGAGTTAAATTGCATATACATTTAAGGAAAGCTCTTCAAGCTAGGTTGTGCTGCTTTTCTGATTTTTTAATTTAGGAAATAAAAGACTTACATGTTGTGCCCCTTTTGCTAGATGACTAGCACAAATACCAGAACTGCAACAATGGCTTCCATAAGCAAGCCTTAAAATGCACCCAGCTGCTTTGTAGAAAAGGAGTGGAAAACTGTAGCTTTATTAATTTGTTTGTCGCTCACTAACTTAAT
>CATIWF010142437.1:0-28309 GCA_949630135.1 Balakata baccata
ATATAATATACATACACTTAATATCATAATGGTTGATTGGTAAAAGTACAATGGAACCAAAGAAGACGACATTCAAGAAGAGCACCAAATATCACAATAAATCAAAAAGTGAAGTTGAAGAAAATGATCGATAAATCAAAAAGAGAATTTGACCTAATTCCCCTTACAAACAATTGACGAAATGCTCTTCCCAATCTGTCATCGCTCTGCTTTTTCTTCTTCTACTTGTTCTGCTCACCCATAAAAAGCAATGAAAAATCAAAGCCTGGAGCAGAAAAGGAAACGAAGCAATTTGAAAAGGAAACGAAAAAGAAACCTAGAGCAGAGATGGAAACGAGAAAGAAAAGAAGCAATTTGAAGCGTAGTACTTGTATCACATAATTCTTTTTGAAATCAGTAGCACATAATAGTTAGATATTAAATTTCTAAGAATATTGAAAAAAAAAAAGAAATAATTTTTTTTAAATGGATAAATAAATCCATGTCCAGATGATTAAATTAGGCATCACTTCAGTGTTTATGCATCTTTTCTTTTCTTTTTTTTCCTTCTATGAATAAAACTCTTCTTTTCGCATTCATAACTCCATTTTATTTGAATGCAACAAGATAACCATGGAAAACGAGACCGAAAAAGAAACGAAGCAATTTGAAAAAAAAAAAAAAAAGAAGGCATGAAAACTGAAGAAACCTGGAGCAGAAAGGAGCGAGGACAAAATGCCTCTGCCGCCTTCATATCTCTAGAAGTCATCAAACAAAAGCAAATTAAAAATAAAACTGCAAGGATTAAAATTAGGGAATAGAGATTTGATGAAGAAAAATGAAAGAGAGAGAGGAAAACGAAAACTAGGGGAACGGTTTTCTCGGATGAAAGAGGAAGGCAGTTTTCTCATTTAAAAAAGACGCTATTTAGGGGAAAAAAAAAAATCAGGAGTAACTTTGGAATTTAGGTAGGTTAAATTTATCCATAAATTAATCTAATTATATATTTTTTATTATTTTATTTTTATTTATTAATGTAAAAATAAAAATAAAAAAATTAAATATTTATAATTTTATAATTAATTTAGCCAAATAAACTCAAGTCTAAGAATTTTTTCCTTTTTAGATTTTTCCAAAGAATTTTTATGAGGTCTACTCTCTCACCACCAAAAATAACATAAATGCAAAAAGAAACAAGTGACCAAACAGATTGTGCCACGTAGATAACCTGACCCATCAACAGGCAACCATTGCCCTCGTTTCTCTTGTCATTCATTCTGCTATATGCTCTGCTTTTCCGGGACTCCTAATTTTCGCCTGAGAAGAAGATGATGGAGGCCTCTGCAATTTCAGGCAGCAGAAAGATTCCATTTTTATATTCCTGTCCTGCAATAAAAGATAATTCTTCCACATTTTCACTTCTTATCAAATCCATGGCTACCCAGAAACCATTGCCATCTGCCGCCAAAACTGTTAGCTCCAGAAAGGTCAGTTTATTCTCTGCTAATGCTTAATTTGTAATGTATTATCTAACCCTTGCTTCCTAAGTTTTTATATCAAATAAATAATATTTTCAGAATGTATAGGTACACCTCGACTGTGTTTACCCTTGGGGAGAAGGGACGGAGGCGTAGCCCCTTGGTAACCTCACCTCCAATCAAGCCGCTAATTAGGGGGAGGAACTTAAGCTACTGACCAAAGCTGAGAATGCTGGATTGCTATCTGCAGCAGAGAAGTTTGGTCTCTCTTTATCAACAATTGAGAAACTGGGTCTTCTTTCAAAGGCGTAGGAATTCGGAGTTCTGTCTGCAGCCACAGATCCCGGTACACCGGGAGCTCTGTTAAGCCTCAGCTTGGGATTGCTGCTTTTAGAACCCTCTTGTGTTTATTTTGTGCCTGAGGATTATCCTTGGCAGGTTGTTCTTCAGGCTGCTTTCTGTGGTTGGTGGATCTGCCGCCTTTCCAGCCTCAAATTTTGTATCCAATTTGCAGAAATCAAACTAATATATGCATATGCCTAAATTCTATACAATGAGTCATACCTTGTTCTATGGAGGCCATTTTACTTTTCCTTTGGAATTTGTTCAAAACCACTGGTTGTCTCTCTTCAACTGAAATTTACAGGGATCCTTGAGTATGGCTGCTAATATATATTCAGCTCCCGCAAGCACCAATAAGGAGAGAGCAGTGGATGGGAGAGAAGGAGAACAAACTCTGGAAATTTATATAGGCTTTCAAGAAAATTTACAAGATTGCACAGAAACACAATTTCCATGTCATGCAAGCTTTTATGAAATACCCCAGGGGGAAAAAGACCAAAATAAAAAAAAGACAAATATTCGTGTGCAGAGTTCCAAATATAAAAGTAGAAAACTTGAATTTATAGTGCCTTGATAACTCTAATTTGTACTGCCAAAAAGAATCACCTATGTTATTTCATTGGCCTATTTTCAAGTAGAAACAGTACTACCTTTTACCCCACTTTGACGCCCTCCCCTTCTGCCTCCATTCTGATTAGCTCGTTGGTAATCCTCTCCATTGTGCCCAGTTGCACCTTTGGGTCTCCCTGCAAACTCACCCTGGTTTCTGTATTCGCTCCTGCCATAACCCTGACCACCGCCAAAGTTCCCGCGGCTCTTGAAGCTGTCGCTCCGAAAACCACCCCTACCTAAGGAATACCTCCACCTCCCACTGCTGCCAACTGGAAAAACAATAGCATTTTTCACTTGTTACCGCATAAACAAGCACACTTCAACTCATGAACACGATGATTTGGGTCTACAATCGGGAAAAGATATACTAATCAAATGGGTAAAAGAGAATATTATTACCTCGGGTGTTGGTTTTCTTTTCCTCAACAATAGCCTGGTGATCTCCAATATTGATAGGCGAAGCCTGAATGATGTTTTTGCAAAACCATCATTTACACAAGAAACTGAAGTAATACAAAATTCAACTAGAGAAATCAACCTGAGATGCATGGTAATGATAGGCATGTGCAGAAGTTTAAGAATGCCCAGCACATAAAACCATAAACAAAATGGAGTTGAAGCCTAGTATCTGCACTCAATCTCTTAGGTCGATTTCCCTAATCGTTAATATCCTACAGGAAAAAAAAAATTACCTGTCTCACCCACCCAAAAACAATTGCAACCCATTAAAAAAATTCTGAATAAGTAGAAAAGAGAGAATCCTGAAAACCAATCCAATCAAGATAGTCTAACCTCAAATTTTTCTATTCAATGACAGTCCTAATTTCTATAGAATTGGTTGTCAATTAGAAAATTAGGACAGCCATCAACTTGAAACTTGCAAAATTTATACCACCGTATGAAAGAGGTGAACCTTGGCGATTGGACTGCTAGAGCTGTTAGAATTGAATTTTGGGATTGGCAACTCTACTTAATTACTAAAGCAAGTTTCGATACAGAATTTCGGAAATAAAAACAGGAGTACAACTAAAAATCAATAAAAGATTCTATCTCAGTAATAATATAGAAAAAATAATCTGCATTTCACTAATCAGTTCATAGATTTTCAAACTCAGCAAAGATCTTACGGTTCTCAATTCAAGAACACAAAATAATCCAAGGATATCCAATTTTGATAACCTTAACAAATCATTGAATAAACCAACATACCACAAAACATAAAAGTAGCACATCGATACCAAATCAATCCACAAGTGATATAAGACAGTATTGAGCAGTACCTCAAGTGCAATCTGCATGGAACTTAATGTTTCAAATTCAACAAAGCCAAAACAGAATCCTTGCTGCATTTCGCAAAAATGAACCATAAACAAGTATGTCAACAATTGCTTAGTTGAAGTGATATACAAAAAATAATAACCAAAACAGACCTTATTACTTCGAACTTGGATACCACCGCACTTAATTGGCCCAAATTTTTTGAATGTCTCATCGAGTTGTGCCTCTGTTGCATTAATCGGTAAATTCCGTACATATATGGAATGACCTTCAGCTGTAAGAAGTGCGGCAGAAAATATTACACACTACATAAGTATGATTAAAGAGACCAACAGAGATCTACCGCAAAGGATAAATTTTTTTTTTTAATTAACCCTGCAGATCTTCAACTTCTTATTTCTTGCCTATGTAATCCTTAGGTCTGACCTAGACCTGAGGATTAATTAAAGAGACCTGCAGATCTTCAACTTCTTATTTCTTGCCTATGTAATCCAAGGTCTAACCTAGACCTGAGGATTAATTAAAGAGACCTGCAGATCTTCATTAGCAATGCCTGCATTTATTCCACAAAGTAAAATATGGATATTTGCAGTAATAACTAAATGGATCAAAAGTCATCAACTTAAGCACAAACAGGTTTACATGTGCATCTTCAACACAGCGTATTGTTCGCAAAATTAAAAAATTATCAAGTGAATGCAGAGTTATATATACCTTCTTCATGTGCATCATTACTTTCGGGAGCATTGCTCGTAGTAGGAGCAGCAGCGTCTGGTGCATTAGCAGGTTTTGCAGTGCTAGGCAATTGTTTTTCAGAGTTTGCAGGTGGCACCTTTAAATTAGAAGTTGCAGAATGGAATGGATGAGGTGCCATGTTACCTTTCATTACTTTAAGCTATACAAAGTTCAGAAAAAATAATGTCAAGAACAGATGAAGGAGAGAAAATTAGACTTGCAATATAAAGAATTATAAACATCAACTCACAATTGAAGCATATGATTTCTTTGGAGCATCCTCCAGGGCTGCAGGTACTGAATCTGCACTTGCCAGAATTTCCTTGTGTGTTAAATCAATTTGATGTTCAACAACCTCTTCTTTGGTAGCATATACTTCCTCCTTATCAGAAGGATCATACAATTCAGCACCGTTATTAATATTTTCATCTTCAAAGGATGTAGCATGATCCACTGTAATAAGATCAGATGCCTGAGGGGGATCTGGGACAACAATTAAAGCAATTCAGCAATTGCAGATCTCAATAGAAATTATGACAAGGAACAATAAATTGTGCCAACCTGCTTCTGAAGTATCACCCCAACCTGCTTCTGAAGTATCACCCCAACCTGGTTGTGCAGTCAAGGTTATTGGGGTAGCATTTTCATTAATGTCATTAACCAAGATGGAATTACTTGGCAAGGATTCATTCTCCCCAACAAACCTAAATACATCATTCAAAACGAAGTAACCTTGGTCTTGTGGAGCAAGGAAAAATGTTTGAGAGAACTTCTTCTTCGCATTGTCCTTTCCAGTTAAACAACCTGTTACAAGAACAATCACTCCTTTCTCATAAGACTCTTGCGCGTCTGCATACATAATTTCAGCAGTGTAGTCTTCATAATTCAAGGAAAGAATCTTGTCACTGATTGCCTGCTCCAAGATAAAAAGGAATGTAACAATACCTATCTAAACTATAGCCATAAAGTTTTTTAAAAACTCAATTCAAATTGGGATAATATCAAAAATCCAAATTTGTAAAGAAAAACAAAAAGAATGATCCCATCATTTTTCATCATAATCCATAAGCTCCATAAAGGAGTATTAAAAAAATAAAAAAGCTAGCATATCCGAATTTGTGAAAACTTTCAACTTACATTCATCAAAAAGTTCACAAAGCATAACATAGTCATATCACATATTGTCCAGCAGCATCCTCAAAATCAGGTTTGTAAAACATAAGCTTATAAAAAAATTGTCAAAACAACAGGTTTGCTAGTAAAAGAAACAGGTTTGAACAACTGATTACTGATGAGACAGTATGTCACTCACAACAGTTTGCAAGCCAAGATTTTTATGGTGTGACTGACCCAAATTACAGAAAATGAACACTTTACTGTCAGCCATATAAATTCTCATAAATATAAAAAATCTTCACTTAAATTTCACAATGCTAAGCATGTTAACATGCAGATTATCAGATTTTAAACAACAGGAAAGTTGAAGCAACAAGTAAGAGAGATTTTGGCATTTTAACACAGCATTACAGTTGCATGGTTAGCAACAATTTACATGGTTAAACAAGGATATGAATCAATAATGCATGTGAAACGATTGAACGCAAACACCTTAAAGGATACACATGCAGCATGCATAACATACACATAAATAAAAAATACAATACATATAAGAACAGAATGAAGCCTTAGAAAAGCCACATTCAGAATTATATTCAAACCAAAAAAAAGAAAAAATGACTTAGTTTATGTCCCACCAAAAAAAGCCCAAGTCATAATCCTATTCCTATTCAGTCTTGGAGAGAACCTTTTCATTACTATTCTTCTTCTTTTAGCAATAGGAAACTCAAAAATAATTCATTTTAATACGGTCTATTGGTAGATTTTATATTTTGGTAGGAATTTGTAGCAAATTTTTGGACTTTATTTCTCCATATAAGGTTGTGGGCCTCCAAGGCATATTTGCTTTCTTGGATGAATAACAAGAACTACATCAATAAATGTGATATGCTTCCATCTTTCGAAGAAAAAGAAAGCGATTTCATGTACCCGGTCATGTTAAGTACACAAAAATCATACTGATTTCAACAGGCGCATGGCACATTTGCTTTTATTCAAATATTTAGATGAAAAGAAAACAAATGTGTTTGCACATGGTTGCTTGTTCTCGATTTTCATTTGCCAAAATTTTGCCGCATTATCTTAGAGCCTCACTGTGCCAATTATGTTAAGGAAATATTCCCTTGTTTGAATCACATGCTACTATACTCCCAGCTTGTCCATTCCAATTTCCAATACTTCTTAGATAATTTAAACATGATCATAAACTACCCCAAAACATCATATTTCAGCCCATAGAATAGTCAATTTCATAAAAGCGGTAGAGAAAACAGGCAAATAAACACAAGGTGGTTCTAATATTCGTCATTCATCAAGTCATTTAAGGTTTTCATGACCATTTTACAAATGATCCACATAATATGTCATAGCTTACTTCACATCATCAATTACTTGTAAATATACTGAATGAATGACATTGTTAGCCATCAAAAGACATTAAGTTCAGGCTCATCCAAGTCATGTTTAATCTTATTAAAGGTAAGGAATTTTATACACAAATGCAAGAGAATATTTATTGCACTTTATTATACTGCCAATCAGGCCTAGTCTAGTAGTTATCCCCCCTCTAAGGAAATTTCAGGGTTCTCAAGTTCAAGTTCCCTCGTCATTGTTGGGATAATTGGGGTCAGGGAAGGGGGTCTGGAACTCTATCCAGGATCCATTGGGCCTCACAGCAAACCAAATCAAAAGAGAGTCTGTACAACAACAATTCAAAGTCTTCAAATAAACTTACTTGCATTGTGGTCACTGTTGTCATGTTGCCATCAGTATCTGGTCGGCTTAGCAAACTTACATCCTGATAAAATTTATGCACCAGTCCAGGGGATTGGTGTAAAATATGGTAATACTGCTGCACAAAGGCATTGCCAACAAGTTCAGCACTTGGAGCAGGGGCAGAAGCTGTTTCCTCCATCGCCATCTGTAGATAAAACCCAATTCAAAACACTCAGTAGAGGAAGCATACTATGAAATTAATCAGATCAACAAAAAGGACAAACCCCATAATGAAACAAAATGCAATAACTAAATTTCATGACTAAATAGACTGACCCAATTAACAGTCTACAATCAAAAAGGATTTATTTCCACCGTACGAATAAGAATAACTAAAGAAAAACAATGATCAAATAGAAATCGAACGATCACAGATATCCAAACTGAGCTCAAACGCACATGTTACTGTTAAAAACACAATTAAACTGTCCAATGAGCAAAGAAGGAAAATATTCTACTATAGAAGTTTGCTCTAAGGTAACCCTACAGCTTATGAAGAAGCCTGTTTGAAAGAACAATTATAACAAAATCAATAAAACAGGATATATAAATCATATTAACGGTGCAGGGACCTCATACATAGCTCAATTTGCATTTTCAAGATCCAAAAATGAAAAACAAAGCAAAACCTCAATTAGATTATATACATAAGAAAAAAATATTCATGGGAAAAGGAGCCACAAAATGGGGAAAAAAATGAAACTCATGAAACCGATAACAAATTCAAACTTGTACAGCAAGACCAAAATTCAAGAACATCTCCGTATAGGCAGTTGATAGCGATAGCTATGAAAATTGAAACCAGTAAAAACCCAGTTAGAAAATGAACAGTGCAATGCACAATTACAAGAAAGAAATCGACTTTGAAAGAAATATATATATATATATAAAGGATCGATCAGATCAAAAAGAAAAGATAGTAAAGTAATGAGAAAACATAGAAAGGTACCTGATTGATTGGTGTTTTAATTTGAGTTTGGGTGCGATATGTCAAGAGATATAAATAGATCTATTAAGAGCACAAGGAAAAAGCACAGCTAGAAGAAAAGGAAAGTAAGCGTACAAATCAAGAGAAATGGAATAATAGGGAGGGGCAAAGATACTCTTGAGCGAGAGATAGAGAGAGTGTGTGTGTTATAGTAAATCAGTAGTGTTGGAAATTTTGGTAGCCTCGCAGAAACAAAACATAACACAGATCTCTTTCATGATTTGTTGATCACAGATTGTTTGCTCACTGTCTTGTTTTTTCTTAAAATAAAGAAAAAAAATGCAACAAAAAAAACAAAAATAGCTTATTCATAAGTCCTCAGTTGAGGTGATGTTTCTTTTGAATAATTTATTAATAGAAAATACACTTTATAAAACAAGTTATGCGTAAATAAATTAAATTCAGTGTAAATTATCTTTTACAATATAATTTATAGAATAAAATATTTTTTATCAGATCGAATTGATTTATTGTTTTGGTTTAAAAAATATAATTACATCAAATTTAAAATTTAAATAATTATTTATACTGAATTAAAATTAAAAGAATAACTCGCTGTATAAAATATAATTTAGAAATTAATTTACGTATTTAATTTTATTAATATTATTTCTCAGTTAGACAGTTAATGTGATTATTACCAATTATTATTTATCTATCTAGTAATATTATTTCTCAATTTATAATTGCAATAGAAATTTTCAACTCCAACTATTATGTGATTAGAATGGAATTTAAGATTTATCTATTTGTGACCAATTCTGTCTTTTTATACTACTTATTAACGTATATTTCACGTAATTATTAGATATTAGATTTGTTATTTAATTTATACATATATATTTTTTATTTTTATTAATTTATTTTATTTTATTTAGATTATTATATGAGAGAGCATGTATATCTCAAATTTAATAATTAATATGTTACATTTTGTATTTTAACTAATAATAAAACTTGGTTTTACAGTTAATATGTTATCTGATTTCTTAAAAAAAAAAACTAACAACGTAACTTTATTATTTATAATATAGTATTTTATTATAAATAAAGTATTTTAATTATCTATTATTAATAATTATATATATAATAGAAATAGTATGTATTTTACGCTATTTTTGCTTTTTTATATACTAGTTTTTCATTAATTTGTCTTACATGTGATTATTAGATATTGAATTTATTATTAATTATTATTTGGTTTTTATATAATTTTTTTTATTAATTTGTTTTGTCTTATTATGGTATTTTATTCATAATGAATTATAGGAGTGCATATTTATCTTAAATTTTATCAAATTACTAATTTATCAATTATTAAGAATAGTATATAAAATATAAATAGTAAATATTTTACGGTTATTTTGTCTGTCCCTCGTATTTCTACTTTTATATATACTAATTTTTTATTAACGTGCGTTGCACGTAATTATAAAATATGAAACTTGTTATTAAACTATTTTTAATAAATTTGTTTGTTCCTTCGTATTTTCACTTTTATTATATTATTATTAGTACTATTATTATTATGGTTATTATTAGCATAAATAGAAATTTATTTGACATTTCAAATTCAAGTCTTTCACGTTTTTTTATTACAAATTCTAATATTTATAAATTTATATAATTAAATTGATAGTATTAATTTTTACTATTTTTTAGAATAAATTAATATTTACTATATATTTTGTATTACTCATTTCAAGAATTTTCTTTTTAATATTAGTAATATTAAATTTTTTTCTTTCCTTTTAATATTAGTTATTTATTTTTATATATATATAAAAATATAGTTACTTTGTTCTAATAGAATTAGACTTCTAATTAATGAATTTTTAATACTATTTACTAATAATTAAATTATTAAATGACAAAATTAATCCAATTAACTAACACAATCAGATTAGCTTTGGTAAATTTGCATGTCCTCTTTATTTCCACTTATATATATATATACACACTAGTTTTTCATTAACGTGTTTTACACGTAATTATTAGATATTGGATTTATCATTAATCACTATTTGATTTTTATATATTTTATTAATTTATTTCATCTTATTTGGAATGTTAATTAAATAATTAATAATTGAGCTAAATATATAGTTATAATGTTACAACATTATTAATAAGTTAATTTCATTTCAATATTGATAGAACTTTTGTTCATAAATAAATTCATAATGCTACTGATGGGGATATATGTTTATCCCAAATATTAAGAGTCATATATAAAATAAAGATATTGCATGTGAGTATTAGATATTATACTCGTCATTAATTATCATTTGGTTTTTATATAAGTTTTTTTTGTTTTTATTAATTTGTTTCGTCTTATTATGATATTTTATTTACAGTAAATTATAAAAATGCATGTTTATCTCAATTTTTATTCAAATTACTAATCTGTTCATTATTAATAATCATATATAAAATATATATAGTAAATATTCAATGGTCATTTTGTTTGTCTCACATATTGCCACTTTTATATATTATGATTTGATTAAGAGTTAAGACAATTATTAATGTGTATTATACATGATTATTATATATTGAACTCATATTATAACTCATATAAAAATTTCTAATTTGTCCATTTTTAAGAATCATATATAAAATGAAGGCGGTAAGTACTTTAAAGTTATTTTGTTCGTCCCTCAAATTACTAATTTATCAATTATTAAGAGTTATAAATGAAATATAAAGGTAGTCAATAATTTATGGTCATTTTGTCTATCATTCATATTCTCAATCTTCTACAAGCGATGCATATAATTTTTAATAACTTGACTCGTCATTATTAAATAAACAATAATAACAATATTGTCATGCAAATGAGTTTTAGTTACTTTTAATTATTATGCAATTAAATTATATTTAATTTAAATATTAATTATATTTAATTTTTATATTTTATATAAAAATAAATTATATTATACTCTACACATAAAAAAACTTAACTCATTATATATATGATTAAAATAAATTAATTATTGAAATATATAAAAATTATTAAGAAATTTTAGCTTCTTAAATAATTTAAAAGAATTGTACTTAATATTTTAAAATTTATGTCAAGTTTAGACTTACTATTATACAAACTCAATATATTAGTGAAAATCATTATTGTTGTACTTTAAATGATATAGTGTCTTCATAATATTTTTTTATCAAATTATTTTTTTCTTTTTGATATTAGTTATTTGATTTTTTTATATATAAAACATAGTTACATAGTTCTAATAGATTTAGACTTCTAATTAATAAATTATTAATACTATTCATTAATAAATTAAATTATTAAATGATAAAATTAATCAAATTAACTAATACAATTATATTAATTTTTTGGTAAATTAGTCTATCCCCCTATTTTGAATTTTAGAAATATGAAAATAAATTATTGAATTTTAAAAAATTACTTTTAAATTTTAATAGGTAAAAACTAAAATTATTTACAAAAACGTGACAACGATATATTGCATATAAAAACTTATCAATATTGTCAATTCATAAAAATAATTAGTAGATTTAAAAATAAAAATTGGGAATATTAATTATAAATTTATAATGGACAAAAATAAAAATTAATTTTACACAGTAAAGTTTTGTGTCCAAAAATATTTAAATTGATATTTTTTTTGTTGTATATTTTCAGTACTCAAACTTAAAAAATAATTTAAAAAATTAAAATCATGAATGGAGAAAAAAAAGTGAATGGGAACTATAAAAAAAATAGAAATTTTAATTTTAATAAAACAAATTCTTACTTTTAGTTTTACTAGTTTAAGATGTTTTATACGTGATTATTAAATATTAAATTCATTATTAATTACTATTTGATTTTTATATAATTTTTTTATTAATTTATTTCATTTTATTATGATATTTTATTTATAGTGAATTATAAGAATATTGTTTATCTTAAATTCTATCAAATTACTAATTTATCGATTATTAAGAGTTATATATAAAATAGAAATAGTAAATACTTTACGGTTTCAGTAATAATAAATTATAATGATGAATTTATAAATTTTTTTTATTAGAATTTGCTTGTTTTTTATTAATCGTTATAAATTTAATTATTTATCGTTTTAAATTTGATTGTTCATTGTATACTGGTTAAATATTTATATTTTAATTGTACATTATTTTAAACTTAATTATTCATCATCTTGACTATAATTGTTTATCATTTAATTGTCCATTGCATATTCATTACTTTAAATACATTTTTATTATTTATTAATATTTAAGTTAATTAATTTAATAAATAATAAAATAAATAAAATAATTTAATTAATAAATTGTCAATACAATTCAATAATAAATTAAATTATTAAATGATAAAATTAATTCAATTAACTAATACAATCATATTAGTATGCATGCAATAATTATTAGATATTGGATTCGTATTTAATCATCATTTAGTTTTTATATTTTTTTTGTTCTTTATTAATTTATTTCGTCTTATTATGATATTTTATTCATAATAAATTATAGAAATATATGTTTATCTCAAAATTCATTAAATTACTAATTTGTCCATTATTAAGAATCGTATATGATATAAAGACAGTAAGTATTTAACAGTCATTTTGTTTGTTCCCACTATTCTCCATTCATTCACGTGCGATGCACGTGATTTTTAATATTTGGATTCATCATTATTAAATAAATATTAATAATAATATTGTCTAGCAATGTAATTAAGTCACGTTTAATTTAAATACTAATAGTTGTTAATTATATTTTATTCTTATATTATACTATATACAAAAAAAACTATGTCATATTATACGGCCCATTGCTTATTTTGTTCACTATATTTGTTAATTTATTTATTATATATAAATAATCTTGTATATTATATTTTATAAAATGTTTTTCTAATATTTTTTTATTAAATTATTTTTTATTTCTTTTTAATAATAATTATATGTTTTTTATATATAAAATATAGTAATTGAATTGAATTTCTAATTAATGAACTATTAATATTATTCACTAATAAATTAAATTATTAAATGATGAAATTAAACATATTAAATAATACAATTAGGTTAGATGTGTTGCACGTAATTATTAAATATTAGACTCATATTATAATTTATATGAATATTATTAATTTGTCAATTATTAAGAGTCATATATAAAATAGAGATAGTAAGTAATTTACAATTATTTTGTTCATCTCTCAAATTACTAATTTATCCATTATTAATAATTATATATAAAATAGAAGTAGTAAGTATTTTACGATTATTTTCTTTGTCCCCCTTTTCAATCATCCACATCGATGCACATAATTTTTAATAATTAGACACATTATTATTAAATAATAATAATATTGTCTAACAAATTAATTTTAGTTATTTTTAATTATTATGTAATTAAGTCACATTTAATTTAAATACTAATAGTTGATAATTATATTTGATTTTAAATTAATTTTTATTTCTTTTCAAATTTGTATATCCTCATATTCTCACTTTTATATATAGTATGATGATTATGATATAATTTTTCATTAACGTGTTTTGCATATGATTATTAAATATTAAACTCGTATTATAACTTACATAAAAATTACTAATTTGTTCATTATTAATAATTATATATAAAATATAGGTAGTAAGTACTTTTCAATCATTTTGCTTGTCCCATTATTCCTAATAATCCATTTGTGATGTATGTGATTTTTAATAATTGAATTCATCATTATTAAATAAATAATAATAATCTTGTCCAATAAATTAATTTTAGTTACTTAAGTCTTATTTAATTTAAATATTAATGTTTGTTAATTATATTTTATATAAATATGTAAATTTTAAAAATTTAACTTGTTAGGTATGTGATTAAGAAAAATTAATTATTGAATTATATTCATAATATTTTTTTTATTATAATCTTGCAAAACTTTTGTTTTAAGCTTTCTCCTACTTAGTTATAAACGTGGATAGTGGCAGAACCAGAATAAGATATAATGAATGAGCAACAATAATCAAAGTATAATGATCAAATATTTATTATATATAATAACAATAAAAGTTATATATATTATATATCTATAAATATATCAAATATTTCTTATTCAATGTCAATTATTTAGACATTAAATTAAAAATCAGATTAAATGTTAGAGTTTTATAATAATATTAATTTTTATTAATAGTATGCAAGGAAAAAAAATGTTGGACATTAGTATTTTTTTATTAATTCATTTTTTTCCTTTTTTAATATTAGTTATTTGATTTTTTATATATGAAACATAATTATCTAATCCTAATACGATTGAACTTCTAATTAATGAATTATTAATACTAATCACTAATAAATTCAGTTAGTAAATCACAAAATTAACCTAATTAACTAATAAAATAATAATATTATTTTTCATTAATAATATTCACATAACAAAAAAAAATGTTGGACATTAGTATTTTTTATTAATTTATTTTTTTTAACATTAGTTATCTAATTTTTTTATTGATAAAATATAGTTATCTACTCATAATATAATTGAACTTCAAATTGATAAATTATTAATATTATTCGCTCATAAATTCAATTACTAATGATAAAATTAACTCAGTTAACTAATGCACTTATGTTGGTTTTTCGATAAATTTACTTATCCTCCATATTCTCATTTTTATATATAGTATAATAACAAAAGAATTGTATAATAGATTAAAATGTTGATTATACATTACTTACGTTAATTTAAAAACAAACCATTTTATTTTCTAATAGATTAAATTATTAAATAATAAAATTAAGTCAATTAGCTAATATAATCAAATTTTCTTTCCATTAAATTTATCTGTCTCCCTATTCCCACTTTTATATATATTAGTTTTTTTATTAATGTATCTTGTACATAATTATTAAATGTTCGACTCATTATTAATCATCATTTGATTTTTATATAATTTTTTATTTATTTTATTTCGTCTTGTTTGTAGATAAAATCATAATGTTATTAATATTTAGGATAAGAGTGCATGTTATTTCAAATATTAAGAGACATATATAAAATAGAAGTATTGCACGTGATTATTAGATATTAGACTCGACATTAATCACCATTTGATTTTTATAAATTTTTTTTTATTAATTTGTTGCATCTTATTATGGTATTTTATTTGTAGTAAATTATAGGAGTGCATGTTTATTTTAAATTTCATCAAATTACTAATTTGTTAATTATTAAGAATAATATATAAAACATGTAATAAATACTCTATGATCATTTTGCCGTCTCCTTTATTGCTACATTTATATACGTTATAATATAATTTGATTAAGAATTGAGACAATTAATAACGTGTATCACACATGATTATTATATATTGGATTTGTATTATAACTCATATGAAGATTATTAATATGTCAAATATTAAAAATTATATATAAAATAGATTTAGTAAGTACTTTACAATTATTTTACATATTCTCCCAAATTACTAATTTGTCTATTATTGATAGTCATGTGTAATGCACGTTAGTGATTGCCTCAACTCTTAATCAAATTATAACTCATATGAATATTACTACTATGTCAAATATTAAGAATTATATATAAAATAGAGTTAGTAGGTACTTTACAATTATTTTGCATATTCTCCCAAATTACTAATTTGTCTATTATTGATAGTTATATATAAAATAAAGCTAGTAAATACTTTACAGTTATTTTATCTATCTCCATATTTCCAATTATCCACGCGTGATGCACATAATTTTTAATAATTGAACTTATAATTATTAAATAAATAATAATAATCTTATTCCGTAAATTAATTTTAGTTACTTTTAATTATCATGTAACTAATTCACATTTTATTGAAATACTAATAATTATAAATTTATTTACTATATATAAATTATCCATTAATTTAAATACTATATATCTTGTCCATTATATTTATATTTACAACAAATTGTTATATTGTGTCTTTATTTTAAAGGCTTGTTTAAGTATCTAAACATATGCCAAATTAAATCACAGCCTCATTTAAAATTTGGTAAAAATATAATTCTTTCTTTCCTTTTTTTCAAAACATAAAGTGCTTTTATAATTGAAATCCTATTTTATTTTAGTAATATGAATCCTCATTTTTACCGTTATTTTCGATTCAATATTTTGTTATAAGCATTTTACACAATTTTATATTATATTATTTTTTCTTTTAATATTAGTTATTTAATTTTTTTATAAAATAAAATATAGTTATCTAATCTTAATAGAATTAAATTTCTAATTAATGAATTATTAATAATATTCACTAATAAATTAAATTATTAAATGACAAAATTAACTCAACTAACTAATACAATTAGGTTCACATTTTGGTAAATTTGTCTGTCATCTATTTCCACTTTTGTATATAGTATGAAGTATATATATATATATATATAATCAAATAAAAAAAATAAGAACGCTATCAACATTTTCTCATACACATTCCACCATATATTTTCAATACAAAAAATACATATCTCTTTTTTTATTAAATATTAATTTTTGTTATAAAAATTAATAATAGTTTATAAGTAAAAAGACCCATTTTTTTACATTAAAAGTATATGATAGGAAGTGTACGAGAGAATGTTGTTAGTATTTTTCAAAAAAAAAAAAATCTATTTAGGTTAATAATTAAAAAATAAAGTATTTATACATGTACAAAATTCGAAATCAAAATTTATGATTACGAAAGAATAAAATCATATTATCTTGTCTCATCTCTTTAGCAACTCAATCATTTGGTATTTTTAATAAATTTTTTTATAATATTTTATTCAAAATTTAAACGTGTACAATATATAATTCATCAATAAAAAAATCAATAAATATGAATTAATAGGTACGTATCAAAATAAAAAAAATGAATTTAAATAATTTAATTAGTGTGTCATTGTACATAAACTAATCACACATTTAGGTCTTGGGTCCAGTTAGTAGCCGATTTATATTAGTATATAGTAAAACTGGTTAAACTGTTGCTATTAGAATATAAAATTATCAAAATGACATTATTTATTATAAATAATGTAATATATATTCTTTATAATGTATAAATAAAAATAATAATAAAATAATAATTTTTATACAATTATTTATTTAAAATAATAAAATTTGATAATTATAAATAAAAATTTTCAAAAATTTATATTATATAATTTATAAATATAATTAATTAATTTAGTATATTTTTAATATAATTTTTTCTTATATATTAGAAGAAGGTGAGTTAAATAGTGGAATATAAATGTTGATTAGTAATAACAAACATTAAATAAAAAATATTTTTATTATTTTTTAAAATAATATTTTTGTTTTTTTTACTAGTAAAAGTTACAGTTGTTTAAAATAAGTTAAAAAATGAAATTTTTTCAAATAATTGCTTTTTAAATCTAAAGCAGCTAACAACTGCTGTTTGAAATATTTTACCAAATACTTTTATAACAGTGGTTGAATATCAAATAAATACCTCAAAAAGCTGAACCAAACAACGTCGTAGTTATTATTGATTAAATTAAGAGAATTATTTGTGACTAAATTAATTGAAAACCTTATTAGTTTTCTCGAGCAACTGTGATTGAAATCCCATCTTTGTCTCTCTTAATATTTACTTAATAAAAAAAATGATTTGAGATAGTTGCAAGTCACAATTGACGAGTACCAATAACAACCCCAATTTGCTCTATCATTTCCCTTTGTATTCATTTATAAGGCTATCTAGCCTATCTGTATTTATCCATTTCCACCATTTATCTCCTTAATCAGTTTGATTCAAGTTATTTTTTACATTTTATTTGTTTGTCATTTTATTATTTAATATTTTAAAAATATTATAGATTCAATCACTATATAATGATGTAACATATTAAAAAAATTTATCAATTTGTAAAATACAAACACTTTTCTTTGATTTGACGACGAATATATTAGTAAGAAATTTTAATTTTTAAAATATAAAATGAACCAAAATATAATATAAAAAGTAATTTAAATAAAAAATTGATCAACCGAATAAAATAATAAAAATACAAATACAGATAATTGGGAATGACATTACCTTTGTATATAAATAAGAGAAAAGTACGAAAAATATTTTTCACGCTTTTACAATTTTAAATATAAAATTTTTTAGTAAAAAATAAGAGTTGTAGTTTATGTGGTTAGTAAATTTAAATTTTTTTATCATAATAATATTAAAAAATGATAAGCTAATATTTATGTATAACAAAATGGATATCAATTCAGCATATTTGAAATTAATTACACATTATCACCAGTTTAACATTTATTAGCATCATTATGATAACAAAAACTTAAATTTACTAATAATACAAATCACAAAAACTATTTTTGCATTTAAAAAAACTTCATACTTAAAATTACAAATGCATCAAACAACAACAACTAGTGTAAAAATTTTGTGTATAAATAAAATAATTTTTTGAAACTTTTTTAGATAAAATAATGAGGCTTAATTACTAAAAATATTATGACCTTTTTTATTTTTCACAATTCCAGTGTTGCCTTCGCATAATTATTTTATATTACATATGCTTTTCAAATCGTTAACAAATTTAATTTTCGGCGAAATAAAATCTCTCCAATACCTATGTGGATACCAGAGTTTTTAAAAAATAAAAAAAAAATATTGACTCAGCATTCTACATCAGTTAATCACACTAAAACCCTAGTCTACCGCATTATCATTCAAGGTTTTAATTGTCATTTCCTTATCTTATGCAAAAGTCCCAACCATACATCAAGGAAGAACATATTCAAGTTTGCAATACTATTATCAGACATGCCATTTCCGTCTAGCATTTTTTTTTTTTGGAATTTTGACACAAGTTTCTTTTTCTTGAGTGTAATTTTAAACTTTACCGATCCAATATTCAGAAACTCCATGAAAAAGATTCATTTCCAATTTTTCTCATTTTTTTATCTTTTATCTTTTTCTCATAATTTTTCTACTACATTACCAACTCTGTTCACCACTTAAATGACTTCCGATCATTACGCAATTCAAATACAACTAATTTTTTATGTTTTCATTACTTCAGTGATGTTATTTTTTCTAAAATCATACTAGATTTGTGAGATTGGCGAGGAAAAAATCGCGTGTTAAGACTGCCCTCCTGCTTCTCATATTTTCAAGTTTCCTTTTGCAATTTTGACACCGGAAATGGACTTAAAAGGTCGAAAACCTTGAACTGGACAGTTTGAACTGCGAAAACTAGTGTTTGAGAAACGAAAAATTAGATATCAAGCTGCTCTCTCTATTTCTCCGATTTTTTATTTTCCTTTTTCAGATCTAACAATGGAAATGAGAGGGTTGAAAAACTTTAGATTGAACAATTTGAGCTCTGGGAGCCACCATTTGAGGGCTATTCGTGAACAATTTCTTCACTTACTGTACATATAGCCTACATACAACTAACATATAATATTTTCTGTAGAGATAAATTCAAACTGCAGCATCTATTATAACTTAATTATAAGTAGGCTATATATATCTTATATGTGCAGACATATATAACTCATATATAGACGACATATAACACATATTATTATTATTATTATTATTATTATTATTATTATTATTATTATTATTATTATTATTTCAACATATAGGAAACTTTTGTGCATGCAAGCCATGTGTGGCCGTGCATGCTTAGTTTTTATTATTGTTTTTAATTAAAATAATAACAATAATTTTTTTTTAAGAAAAGAAAGAAAAGGCTTGGGTTCCTATGTAGAGTAATGATGGACCTTTGTCTTGATTACTATGTAATTTTTACAGAATTATTGAGAGAAACTATTTAATTTAGCTTAAATTATTATTAATATTTTTTTTGGATACCGATTGTTTAAATATGTTCATTTTGAGACCAAATGTAACGTACTCGCTAGAAATATAGTGCATTAGTAATCAAAATAAAAGTCTCATAAGAGTGAGTAGATATGAAGGCCAACGATAAATAGGAAAAAACAAGAGAAAAATCAGTAAATAGTCTCAACAAGTTTGTAAAGAATTAAGGTGGAGAGTTACAAAAAAAAATTGACTAATTGTGGTAATTAATTATAATAAAAATTGTCACATCTATGGTGACATGTGTATAGCCTGTAACCTTATTCTCCTTTAATCTTTATTGTAGAATATTATGTTGCTACAATTTGAAAAAAAAAAAAAAAAAAACTCAATTTTGGAAGCTAAAAGAAATCTTCCCATTTTCTTTTCAATACAATGAAAAATAGTTTTAAAAAAAAAAAGTGAAAGAAAAAAATAAAATAAAATCAAGCAACGTTACCATCTAGAGTGCAGGTAATGTACCAACATGTAGTGTAAAAGTCCATATGTCCGAATTTCAATTTGCAAAGCTCAATTGCGTTCCTGTCAGAATGAAACTCCAACGATGGAAATGGAAGCAGTAAATTTGGAAAAAGAATTCAGCGGATGGCAATCTGAGTCGAGCAAAAAGAACGACGGTGTTTGGGAAATTTTTTTTAAAAATCAGCGTTTTGATGTAATTTTTCCCATTTTTTTCCTTACTCTATTATCCGGTGGTGATGGAGGTGAGATTTTTTGGAAGTCCTCTGCGTTGCCAGGGTCGGCTACCTATTGAGAGCTCGTCATATATGCAGAGAATAGATAGTCAGAGAAAGACATGTATATGAGTTCACCAAAGAGCAGAGCTACAACAACACAATAGAGAGAAAACGACGTTGAACCTTGAGGAATATTTCCAAAATTTTGATCATCACCACAAATAATTAAGTAATAGTAATTTAACAATTTCAATTGTTTTAAGTGTTTCTTAGGTTAAATGGAAAGCAAATAAATTATTTCCAAACAATTTAAAGATTATATTTTGGCCAAAACACACATGTCATGACCAAAACAATCAAAGACATAGTGAAATTTCAAATTTGGAAGCTTTCACAATTCGGATCAAAAGTTGAATCACAACCAAAACCAAAGCCACAATCGTGACTCCATGTATCATGTCCATGAAATTGTGCCAAAGAGATCCAGAAGGGTTCCAACTTAGTTCACACCTAGGCAAAAAGTCATACCTGTGACTACCCGTCATGCTCATAATTATCGAAGCAGAGCTTTTCATTTTAAAAGCCTAGAGATAGTCACACCTACGACTCCTTGCATTTAATGCAGTAGATAACTTGTTTAAGATAGCTCAATGTCTAGAAATGTAATTATGGAGTTCCAATAACTCTAATATTTAAAGGGAGTATAAAAGACTTTCGTTTATTTATGTCTCTCAATAAAAGAGAACAATTCTTTTGAGCACGATTACTTCTTGTGCTAGAGCTTTTAATATTTTCAGCAACATTTCATCTTTTTTTTTTTATTGTAGTCTTTAAAAGTTTAAGTGTTTTTGAATTTTTAGGTTGTTAAGTATTATTAATTATGCAATCAATGATTCAATAGGTTTTTGAGTAAATTGGGTTGGAAACTAAATATTCATTGTAAGGGTTTAAGTGCGAGTCTTGAATCAAAACATTTGAGTAGCTTGTTTAATCTTACAAATATTTAATTTATATCTTGAAGTAGATTGTTAGTAGATTAAAACTCTCAATTAAAATTCGAAAAATTAGTAGATTGAGAGGACTAAACCTCTATAAATCTTTTGTATTCTCCCGCTCTTCTTTGAAAAACTTTTTAATTTTTCATTCCATTCAAAAATCTCAATTCATTCCTCTTTTGATACTTATGGTATTTCAATCGGGATTATAGGGTTTGGAACAAACTAATTTCAAACAGGGATGAGGAAAAGACAAACATGGAAAATTTTGTTCTTCAATTTCCAAATTTCAGAGATACATATTTTGTTAATGAACAACACTGCACAATCTCTCTCTAGGTGATTTCGCGATTTTATTTTTTGAGTATTTTATTGCTTCTCTTTCTGTTGTAAGATATTTTTGGCTTGAAAGAAAATATATGGTCATATGATGAGATTCGGGTTTGAGATGGATGTAATTATGCTTAATAATTTAATTAAATGTTGGTTTAAGATAGCATGTATTTGATAAAATGTCCAAAAAAGAGATAGAATTTCTTAGAATGTAATAATTTGAGGGTATGTTAAGAATGGAGAGGTGGTGTGACGGTAGAGGCAGGGTCAAATAGTTATGGAGGAGGAGTCGAGGAGCAGATAGAAGGTTTGATGGTGAGAAGCAAGGGAAGTACGATGGAATGATGATGATGATGATGATGATGATAGACACGTGTTGCTTCTATTTATTTTTTATGGTGATGATGTATGGTGGAATTATGACGATAAAAATAGACAATTTATTAATGATGACTCAGTTTTTTTATTGTTTTTTAAAAATTACAGCATCCATCACAGGGCAAATTTTTTCGCGGAAGTTAAATTTGTTAAAAAAAAAAAAAAAGGAAAAGCGTGTGTACTGTAAAATAATTATGCTAAAGTGATGTTAGAGTTGTGAAAAGTGAAAACAAATCGTGATTTTTTTTTTTTTATAATTAAGCAAATAATAGCTATATACATCTCTGGTCAGCTGACATTTTTCTTAGATTATTTCTAAAAGAAAATAAAAAATTTTACGTTAGTATAAAAAATAATATATATTTTTTAAATTTTTTTAATAAATAGAATAATATTTTAATGTTTTATCAATTTATATATTTTATTCAATTTAGTCGAAAATGTGTTGATTTATCTCAACTTTCTAATAAGAATATTTTTTTTCCTGACTAAATAATTGACTTATCAATATTTTATAAGTATTTTATTTGTTCACAGATAAAATAATGTTAATATTTCAATAGTAATGATATTGACTAAGCTGTTTATTTATCAAAATATTTAAACATGTCGGAAATTCTTTCTATTAAATTAAACAAAATATCTAAATCGATAAAAAATCAAAAATTTGTTCATTTAATTGAAAAAATTAAAAATACTTATAATTTAGAATCTAAAAAGTTCAATTTTTTTTTTTAAATTGCAAAAATTTTATGCAATTACACACTACTTGTCAGTATTGTCAAAATCGGCCTAGACCGACCAGTTCAATTTGTTAAACTGGAAATCAGCTTCTAAATCGGACTGGTTTAGACATAATCCACACATATTTGAAAAATCAGTCAATCCATTAGTTAATGGGAACCGTTCGAATCGGACGGATTTGACCGATTTATCTGGTTTGAAGACTGGAAAATTATGAAAAATTATTTATCTTTGCCGAAGCCAAGATTTGATGTTGCACCAAAAAAAAAAAAGATTTTTGCGCGCCAAAGTTTTGTGACAAAAAGTGTTCCAAATTTTATATGTACTTATAAAATTATTGAAATTAATAAAAATGGAGTTTAATTATTAAAATATTGATATTCTGAAAATTTAATTTTAGTTGAAAAATAACTATATATGTTTTAATTTAATTTTATAAAAATATTTATCTATTTTAATTTTGAAAACTAAGTATATTAAACAAATTAATTCTATTATTTACTGAAAAATAAATATTAAAATATAGATATTATTATTTAAAAATAATTTTGAATATAATTATGTACTAATGTGATCTAGGAATATTACTTATTAATACACTGTTATATATTAATTTTAATTTACTCAAATTATTCAAAAAAATTTACATAATTAATTGAATTTGGTTATTTTATTTTCATTATTAATATATACTATAACAATAATTTTATATCAATTATATTTAAAATTATTATATTGATAAATCAATGCATATTCGATGTAATTTTTTAACTATTTTAAATTTTAAAAGTTAAAAATATATAAATGAATTAATTTTATTATTTATTAAAATTTTAATACTAAATATAGTTGATATTATATTTGAATTTCTTTTTTACTATAGTTATGTTCTAATATAAATTATAATATATTATTGTGTATAAAATATATCTAGTATAAATAATTTTTATATTTTACTATATATAAAATAAGTTAAATATTATATTTTAAATCGGTTCAATTTTAGTTCAATTTTAATTAAACCTCTAATTTTTAATTTTCTACTAGGCCGAATTTGCTATTTCTAATCTATCCCAACTTTCTGTCAATTCCTAAATCAGACCACAAAATCGACTTTCACTTTGCATATCAATCCAACACCATCAATTTTAGTCCACCGCTTTCTTATTCTAGCAGTGCTCCCCAGATGGCGAAATCCGCCTCCGCTGCCTCCTCCTCTCTCCTGCAAACCCTGAAGCGATACATCAAGAAGCCATGGGAGATTACGGGGCCATGCGCCGACCCTGAATTCCGATCCGCCTTACCCAGCCCCCTTGAGTACCGTGTCCACTGCCCCGCCACCACTAAGGTTAAGCCCATCGTCCCCACATCCAACCCAGAAACTGTTTATGACATCAAGTACTATACTCGCGATCAGCGCCGTAATCGACCTCCCATTAAACGCACCGTTTTGAAGAAGGCTGATGTGGAGAAGATGATGAAGGAGAAGACTTTCGAGATCACTGATTTCCCTCCTGTTTATTTGACTGCTAAAGTTGAGGAGGATGAGAATGCTCGTGGAGGAGGCTACCAGTGATGAAATCTGTGAGTTTTTTTTTTCTTTTAAATTTTATCACAGTTGGGTTTCTGTTTTATGGTTGATTTGAGGCTTTTTTTTTTCTTCTTTTAGGAAAATTATTGTCTGGGCTAAGCGTTTTTCGAGTTTTCTGAATAATGGATTTAAAATTTACTTAACTTGTGTAGGAATTTTGGTATGCATTAGTGATCTGTAAGTAATGCGTCCATCAATGTAAAGTAATGAATTCATGATGCTAATCATAGGATTGCAAAATTCGGCTATTGGGTTTAAGGTTCCAATTTTGAATTTCTGAGTATGATTGTATTAAGAAGTATGAAGGGGTAGTTAGATTCATGCAACTTTTGATTTATAGGTCTTCAAGGTTGTGTATTGTTGCCCTTTACTAGTAAAATTTGTTGATTCACATTGGAAATGCCATAGATTGATTTTTGAATCTCTAAAGTTGCTATTCTAGAGTTCTACAAGATTTGCCTCAAGTCTGTGGGTTTGACGGTTTGTACCTGTAACTTTGGGATTTTAATATTTTAGCACACTTTTTTAGGTTGTCATTAGTTGTTTGGAGCATTTGTGACTTTCCAATTTATTTTCCCTCTCTAGTTGAGGATCCAAGAGCTTAAAGCTGGTGCTTTCATGTTTGTTCCAGAGCCTGAGTTACTTTGTGCATCTTACCCATAGTGGCATTTTCTTGCATGATCTCGTAAAATTAGGACAGTTCAGTGAAATTCTTGTGGAACTGACATGCATGTATCTTGTTTTAGTTCCATATATGAAAGTAATTATATGAACAATGATGAGGATAATCTTACAAGTAGTCTTAAAATTGGCAAAATTATTGTATATTGCGATTCAGAGTTTAGGAGTGCATGAACATTCAACATTATCAGTTCATCAATAACTTGCATTTGCCTACCATTTAACGGTAAAATTTGTGGTGGTTATCTGGTGTAGAAGATCTGGTTGAATTCCACTGTACCCTTGGGCAATGTTGGCCTTTTGTTGTGGAATGCATTCCCTTGACTTTATTTGCTGCCAGAAATGATATACGGATATTCTGCTGGAGTTTTCTGACAATGATAGAGATTTACTATATTGTAGAAGTGCTATTTGGGAAGTGCTGTATATGAAGTAAATACTTGGATTCATATTATGATCTGTAAATATTATTTGTTTGGAATCCTACTACTGATCCTTATATATGTCAGTTCTACTGATGTTTGTTCAGTGCAAATATACCTGCCTACCCATAATGTTTAGCCTGAGTGAAACAAATGGGAGATTTTCATGTTTATAATTTTTTGACTGCTCAATTGTTTGCTTCAGTTTAGCATAGATCCATGATGTTATTTTTGTACTGCAGTCTTTAGTTTTCGTGGTTTGTCTCTGTTTTTGGTGGTCTCAGTTGCTGCAACCATTAATGAATCTTTTATCCAAAGGCCTTTTGGATAACAATAACCTCAAAAACTTATTAATGTGTTGAAAAATTTGAGAATAATATGATAAGATTTTTGGGTGTGACTATTATTGACAAGTGACTATCTGGCTTCTTATCAGGTCCAATGGATAGCGGCTGAATGATAATATGCTTGCTTGTCCTTCCTTGTGTTACTCTCTCTTCTTGCAGATCTTTTTAGCATAATGTTATCTTGGTTCTCTTGCACTTAAAAAGACGGTCAACATTGACATCAATAAGGGTAGTTATCCACACATGTTGATTTCTTTTTGAATGTTCATGTTTGTGTATAAAATCCAAATGCATGGCAGTTGGGAGCGGATAATTCATTTGATGTCTGAAGCATCATTTCATTTTCTTTGCATGATTTGCCTGATGAAACCTTTTGTGGTCATTTCATTTTTTTTCCCCTCTGCAACTCGAGAAGTAAATGTGATTAAGTTGGTTTCAACCAAGGATATTAGAGCTTAACCAAACTAAAGCTGTTTAATAATTTTGAAGAAGTGAAGTGATTTTGGATCTTGATTCTCAACAGTGACTGGTTTGCACTAGTGTGTTTTGGCATGATGTTCTTCAACAGGGGAAATCTCGAGTACCTTGTTAGTGAGATGACTATGAACTCAATAAAATGTATTTAATAATTTAATAAAATATAAAATAATTGTTATTCTTAATTCTAATTATTAGTTATTAGAATTCTTAATTTTTAATATATCTAATTATTAATATAGTAATTAATAATCAATCGATTTTATTTTATCTATTTAATTTCTGTAACAAACTAGTGTTGGAGATAGGAGTCCCAACGAGATGGATTAGGAGCAGATTTGACAATCCCTGACCTGACTCTGAAAGTTCTCATCTGTCCCCGCCCCCTATGGGGAAGGGGATCCCTGACCCTGATTTCAGTATGTCAGTTTTAACAATTTTAAACTAAAACAAAGTGTAGAATGGAGAAAATTTATTTACTATAAATTATTTGAATTCAAGAACAAGAAGAGAACTACTGCCATGACTTACAAGGTGCCCAAAATTAATACCAAATTAAGTTACATCAATTATTTAAAACTTTATGAATAAGTATAAGAGTTTCTGCAATGTTTGACAAATTAAATCACTAATCAACCTCTATAAAGTTAGAAGAGGTTTGCTGGGAAGGAGACTTAATCACCCAACATGCAAAACAAATAAATACTACAATATAAAAAGAAACTACAACATAAATGAAGAAATTCATTCATTATTAGTCTCGCAGCCAAAAGTGAACAAAAAAAGAAAATTCATGAAGAATTCTCTTGTCAACAGAAATGAAGAAATTCTCAATGCTTCCAATCCATTGTCTAACACCATTGTTGGGTTAGTGGGTTCTGCAGCAACTAATGCATTTGATGAAATATTGAAAGCAACACCACCTGCCTTGATATCATTTTTATCAAACTTGCCTACAGTTGAAGGTAAATTCACAAACTTCCACGTCTAGCATGAGTAAAGTATATGTTGGAATATTTTTCATGGAAATTAGAGTGAGGCCACCCACAATTAAAAATAAGCACGTTTCTCTGTTTTCTGATTTCTGTATTTCTTTGTAATGAATCTATTCCTCTAGTTTCTATTGACATGAGAATTGATATAGTAATATAAAAATGTATTGTCCTGTGACACGAAAACAAAATAATGCATGAAAAAGCTATAAGAGTTTTTCATTCTTTTCGATTGTTTTCTGTATTTCTTTGCAATGAATCTACTCCCCTAGTTTCTGTTAACATGAGAATTGATCTAGTAATACAAATCAAATCAACAATTTTTCTGAATTCATGAAATTTCTCATGACAGCGAAATGAAGAAATTCATTCAAGGCTAATATAGCTAACTAATTGAGGCCTAACCAAAACTTAACATATGATGGACAATTTATCACCTAATACAAATCAAATCAACAA
>CATIWF010142480.1:0-11472 GCA_949630135.1 Balakata baccata
AACTTTATAATAGTTTAATGTTTGTTAAGATTTTATTTTATTTCCTCAGCATCAATAAAGCAACATAAACATAATACTTATAACAAAATATACCCATATTTAAACATAAAAATGTACAATACTCATATCAAAATACAAAAAGCTATATTTTCTATAATATGTCTATGGCAACATAATATCATCTATAAACATTAAAAAAAATATTCATCTCAAAAATAACATATACCTATATCTATAACATTCAGTTAAATTAACAAGAGAGAAAAAAAACATAGCTCAAACTGATAAGAATCGAAATACAGAAACGGAAAACCAAAAAAGGTATTGTGCTGAACAAAAAAAAAATGATAAATGTGAAGTCATGGAAATGAAAAACTGAAATGGGGAAGATAAAGAAAATGTGATAGAGACAAAAAAAAAAAAAGATTGAAACTTACCTTGGAGATTGAGAGACCGAAAATGGAGAAGAAAATCGGGAGAGGAGAGACCGAAAATGGAGAAGAAAAATGGGAAAGGATGGCACCGCAAAAATGGAGAAGAAACACGGGAGAAGAGATACCGAAAATGGAGAAGAAAAATGGGAGAAGATGGCACCGAAAAGGGAGAAAAGATAGACGAGATCGTCTGCGCGCACTGTGAAATGAATAAGAACACTGTTGGGGGAGGGTTTTATAAGGCCGGATGCGTCTGTTTTCCCCAAAAACAGACGCATTTGGATTAAAAAAGATGATGTCATATTAGCTCACAGGTCAGATGCATCTATTTTTTTGAAAACAGACACAAGACGCATCAGAGCTTATCCAGACGCGTCTGTTTTTTATAAAAACATATGCATCAGAGCTTATCTAGATGTGTCTATTTTCGTTAAAAACAGAATTATCTGACATACAAAAAATAAAATATAAAATAAATAAAAAAAGAGCGGATGTGTCTATTTCCTAGAATAACAGATGCATCAGACATATTTATGCCTGATGCGTTTGTTTTATAATAGAACAAATGCATCTGACCCTTCCAAAAATAAAAAAATTAAAAATTAAAAAAATAAAAAAGTGATGCGGATGCGTCTGTTAATATATAACAGACGCATCAAATGGAGCTGATGCATCTGTTTTTAGTTTTACAGACACATCTGAGTCTTATAGTGATAATTTTATTTACAAAAATGCCACTCATTAACTTTATATGTCTATTTTTTTAAAACAGACACATCTGACTTTCACATAAGGTATATTTTGTACTAGTGAGATTTCATAATTTGTAGACATGAGTTATCTAGAGTTAACATGTGGATGCTTGATAAGGTAGTCAAGTTCATTGGATGACCTCATATGAGACTATCACTTGGATCATCTATTCTATTTTAGTGATAGTCTTATCATAGCTTTGGTGCAAGTATCCTTAGACTTGAGGTGCTCAAAGTTATCTTGAATACTAATCTTGTACTTTGACTCCATTCCTTGTTGCCTCAAGAGAGGTCACTCATAGGGCTTTTGGATCGGATCCAAAATAGTGAGAGAAAGTCCAAGTCTAAACACATTCCCGACCGGGATCTTTAAGGTCCCAATCGGGAAAAGGATTGTCCCGATCAAAAATAGCTACTGGATTTAAATAGAACCAAGTCCCGATCGAGAAAGTTGGTGTCCTGATTGGGACTAGCTCGACATGGGCAGTTTCCTGAGCGAGAAATAAGTTTCCTGATCGTGACTTATGACATATTAGGAATTTTAATTTGATTATGATTCTATAATCGAGGGTTACGAACCCTAATTCGATGTGGACTATAAATAGTCCTCTTTCATACTATTTCAATAGCTGCTGCATAGAGAATTAAAGCGTTAATTCATCTCCTCTTCTCTTAAGTATTAATTCTATTGTTAGCACAATAGATTAATCAAGCTCATTCCCTAAAAGATTTTATCGTTTCTTCCTTCATGTGGATACCATCAAAGGTGATCCTAAAGGATTACTGTGGTTTGCTATAACCCGATAAGAAGAGAATAGAAGAAAGTTTACTCATTTTGAAAGGTAATAAACTTCTGCTAGTAGATAATTTTAATTGTTCGTGGCTACACAGGTTGATTCTTCTTCTTAGAGTTTGTAAAATTTTATTTCTGCTGCATAATGTGTATGAGATGCATGTGCAAACTCCAACAGTGGTATCAAAGCCTCCCTGTGATTGCCATGAACAATTTTGATTGAAGAATTAATGTGATTAATTGAAAAAGGTATCTTAGATTCCTTTTAGTTTAAATATGATTTTGATTAAAAAGGTTTCGATTTTGGTTTTCTGTTCATACATATGATGCTCTAATGTGATTAGAGAATGTGTTGAATGAGTTGAAATAGATACAAAAGAGTTTGTATGGTTAGTTTTTGTTTTATGCTTTCTTTTGTCAATATTAGGGTTCTTGAAAGAATTTTAATATTTGATTTGTTTCTTCCACATTTCTGGTCCTCTAAAATCAGTTATGAGATAACTGGTATATGTCAAAACTTATTGAGTATGTGTTTTAGGCATTGGATAGAAACAAACACAAGATTAAAATTGTTTTAATTCTGCAAACATGAAATTCCAGACCAGGAAAGAGGTTTCCCAATCGAGACTCATGTTTGGAAACAATAGTTAAATTTTATTTTGTTTCCGGTGATTTCTTTGGATGAATATATGATATTCTTGATGTTTATAGATGCTGATTATATGCCTAGAATTATTTTGGTTCAGTTATACTCTCATTTAATTGTCAATATAAATATGATTTGGTTTGGGTGTTTCGTGGTTGGGTCGCTAGTCCGAGATTGTACTTCGGGTTGGTTTGAGCTAATCTATAAATACCCGGATAAATGATTATTATTTATGGAACTTTGAGAATCTGAGCTAATTTAATTTTAATATGACTAATTAATGGCGTATGATTAATAATTAAATTGTTTTGTTATTTTAGCATCATGAAATATAGAATTAATTGTGAATTAATTTCTAAATAATTGATTTTTAATTTCTAAATGTGATTAAGGAATTAAACCACTTACCATTTTGGAAGTAACAAATTTGGCAAGTTTTAAGCAAAAATCAATTTGATTGATTATTTGCCTAAATAGCATAATCACCTTATTTAAAAGGGATTTCCTATTTTACATACATTTTATTTAAAATAGATATGTTAAATAGTATATCAAAACTGAAAAATCCAAATATGCCTTTTTCTTATTATCTTTATTTTATGTATTAGAGAATGCACGTTAAAGATGAATAGGAATGCATGATGAATGATTATGGACTTGACCAATACGATTAAATATGCATGATTATTTTATTTTATGGTAAATAGGGCCTCTGTATCCTTGCCTCTCTTTTCCTTCTCATGTATTTCTTTTCTCATCTCACTCCCTTAAAATGTAAATTGAAGTATTCTATTTTGAACTATGTAATTAGATTACATAAGATTAGAATAGAATGGAGATGCAAAAGGAGCAAGAAGTAAGGAAATGGTGCCATAAAATAAGAAGACTTAGAAATAGGAATTTGATTTTTATTTGGGTTAGTTAGACCTAGTCAATCCTTCCATGGCTCGAGGGATTGATGTTAGATTGTCTATAATCATTCCATATAGTTAAAGTAACTATCAAATGTATGTCTATGTGATGAATGGATATATGTTATGCATGCTATAACATGATGAGACTTAATTAATAAAATCCCTCAATAAATAATAATTAAGACTAATGCCTTCCATTAATGTGGGGAGAACCAGAGTTCTAGATGTTGGGTTGTTGAGCTAACTCAAGGCCACTCTATAAGAATATGTTCAAACCATTGAAATATGATTTCATGATTAATGAGTTGGTCTTAACCGATTTCATTGATTTGTTGAGCTGACTCACGGTCAATGTAAATTAGAGGTGATATTGGGTAAGTGTATATGAGATATACACAAGTCAAGAGTTGATAGCCCAATGATTTGTGCACACATCAATTAGTTGATAACACAATTTGGTAGTTGCATGTGAATTGAAATTGGTATGGATAAGATACCTACCAATTTGACCTAAGAAGGCTTGTTAAGCTAACTTAAGGTTTTTCTTGAGTTGGAATTGGATACCGACCCACTAGGAGAACTTCCAACAGGTTCTCTTGAGTTCATAGAGAGGGCTATGGATTTGCAATAAAATAGTAGGAGCCTTAATGCATTTTATAAAGACCTAATTTAATGCATTCATGTACATTCTCTAACATGATCTATTTTATATCTAGGTTGCTAGAATCATCATCATGACTACAACTGTAAATTTGCAATCTTTAATGGAGTCAAATAAGTTGACTGGTTCTACTTTCCTAGATTGGCATAGGAATTTCATAATTATTCTCAAATCCGAGAAGATAGGCTATGTCCTGGATAAGCCACTTCCCGATTGCCCAGCTGCTAATGCTTCTGAAGAGATTCAGAAGGCTTATAAGAAGCATCTTGATGATAGTGAGATGGCAAGCTGTATCATGCTTGCTACTATGTCATATGAGTTGCAGAAGCTGCATCAGGCTATAGATGCAAATACCATGGTCTATCATCTTAGGGAGCTTTTTGATGACCAAGCACAATTCGAAAGGTTCGATATCTCTAAGCTGCTCTTCCACTCTAAGATGATTAAGGGGACATCTCTAGTGAAATATGCACTGAAGATGCATAGCTACATTAAAAGGTTGGCTGCCTTGAGATTTAAGATGGACCATGAGTTAAGTATAGACTTAATTCTCAGTGGTTTGACCAATAGTTATACACATTTTGTTCTCAACTATAGGATGAACCATATTTCCACCACTGTTCCCGAGTTGATCGATATGCTCAAGACAACTGAACCATCTGTCAAGAAGGACAGTAAGGCTGTAATGCTGATGGAATCTTCTGGTTCAAAGAAGCAGAACAATAAGAAAAAGAAGTCCTACAAAGCCTAAGGGAGGTGCGGCAAAGAAGAAGGCCAAAGAGACTACCTCAAAAGGGACTTGCTTCCATTGTGGCAAGGATGGCCATTGGAAAAGGAACTGCAAGGCCAATTTGGAGTCCTTAAAGAAAAAGGCATCCGATGCCCTATCTACTTCAGGTATTTTCATCATTGATATCTATACTGTTTCTAACAATAACATTTGAGTATTGGATACCAGATGTGGCTCACACATATGCATTGATATGTAGGGCCTAAGGAATAGTAGACAACTCAAGACGGGAGAATCAGACCTACGTGTTGGCAATGGAGCAAGAGTTATAGCCGTTGCTGTAGGAATGTATGTTTTGGCTCTTCCAAGTGGACTTGTAATAGAATTAGATAATTGCTATTATGTTCCAGCATTAACTAAGAATATAGTTTCTATTTCTAGTTTGAATAGAAGTGGGTTTGATTTAACAATTAATAGCAATGGTTGCTCAATAATGTTAAATGATATTCTTTATGGTACTGGAACTTTGTGCAATGGAATTTATATTCTTGACATGACTAGTTCTATTTACAGTATCGATGATAATAATAAAAAAATAAAAATGGAAAAACCCAAATCGTCATATGTGTGGCATTGTCGCCTTGGCCATGTAAATGAGAGGCGTATAACAAAACTACAGAAAGACGGTAGTTTAGGGTCATTTGATTATGAATTATATGACACTTATGAGTCTTGTCTATTAGGCAAGATGACAAAATCACCTTTTAATGGAAAAGGTGAACGTGCCACTGGGATATTGGACCTAATACATTCAGATGTATATGGTCCAATTTCTATACACGCCAAAGGTGGTTATCCCTACTTCATTACCTTTATTAATGACTATTCACAATTTGGGTAAGTGTATCTCATGAGATACAAGTCTTATGCAATTGAAATGTTCAAAGAATTTAGACATGAAATAGAGAAAGAGCTTAGCAGAAGTATTAAAACACTTAGATCTGATCGAGGTGGTAAATACTTGAGCAAAGAGTTTCAGGTTTATCTTAGGGATAATGGGATTTTATTCCAATGGACTCCACCCTTTACACCACAACATAATGGTATGGCTAAAAGGATAAACCAAACCTTGTTAGATATGGTAAAGTCAATGATGAGCTTAGTAGAACTCCCTAAATCATTTTGAGGTTATGCATTAATGACTGCCATTTATATATTAAAAGAAGTCCCTTCCAAGACAGTTGATACTACTCGATATGAGATATGGAAAGGTAAAAAGCCTATACTTTCTCACATGAAGGGATTGTCTAGCTTATGTAAAGCGGACAATGTCAGACAAGCTGGATGTTAAGTCTGACTGATGTCTATTTGTAGGATATCCTAAAGAAACAATTGGATATCAATTCTACAATCCTTTGGAATAAAAGATGTTTGTTTCAAAGCATACTACCTTCTTAGAGAAAAAGTTTCTTCTAAAAGGAGATAGTGGGAGCAAGATTGAACTTGAAGAAGTTCAAGATGCTCTAATAGATGCAAATTAACTACCTGAACCCGGGCCTATTACTCATAGAGATAAAGTAATAGCTATACCTCTTTATACATAAGATCTTCATAGATCTAGTAGGATACGTTCCACTCTTGAGAGATGGATTTCTCATAAGTGATCGAAATGATATCTTGCTTATAGAAGATGATGAGCCCACTACCTACGAAGAAGTTCTAAATAGTTTAGAATCTGACAAGTGGCTAATAGCCATGAAATCAGAAATGGATTCCATGTACGAAAACTAGGTATGGACTTTGGTTGACCCATCCTAAGGGATAAAACCTATAGGGTGCAAGTGGGTCTCAAGAAGAAGACCAATATGGAGGGTAATGTGATCATCCATAAAGCTAGGCTAGTAGCTAAGGGTTATCATCAAAGATAAGGGATTGACTATGACGAGACTTTTAGTCCAGTAGCTATGCTTAAATCCATTAGAATACTCCTACCTATTACTACTCATTATGATTATAAGATATGGCAAATGGATGTGAAAACGGCTTTCCTACATGGAAACCTTACTAAGGATGTGTACATGACACAACTAAAGGGCTTCGCATCTAAGGATGGTGAAAAGGTATGCAAGCTTTAAATATCCATTTATGGATTGAAGCAAGCTTTAAAGAGATGGAACATCTGATTTGATGAGACAATCAAAGAGTTTGGTTTCTCACAAAATCTAGACGAATCTTGTGTGTACAAGAAGGTTAGTAGGAGTGTAGTCATTTTCCTTATATTGTACATAAATGACATACTAATTATAGGAAATGATTCTCAATCCTTCAATCCATAAAAGTTTGACTTTCTAAAAATTTCTCCATGAAAAATCTTGAAGATGCAACCTATATCTTAGGGATAAAGACCTACAAAGATAGATCTAAGAGGTAGTTTGGTCTTTCTCAATCTACATACACAATGCTAAGGAGATTTAGCATAGAACAGTCCAAGAAAAGATTTATTCCTATGACTCATGGGATTACCCTTTCAAAATCCATGTGTCCAAAGACACAAGACAAAAGAACTCGTATAAGTTTGATCCTATATGCTTCAACTATAAGATCAATCATGTATGTTATGATACATACTAGACCAGATGTATCCTATGCTCTGAGTATCACAAGCAGATTCCAGACCCCGGTAAGGGTCATTAGGTGGCTGTCAAGAATATCCTTAAGTACTTGAGAAGGACTAAGGATGTATTCTTGGTTTATAGAGATGGAGATCTTGAGGTAAGCGAGTATACAGATGCCAGCTTCCAAATTGATAAGGATGACTCCAAATCCCAATCAGGTTATATATTCACACTAAATGGTGGTGCAGTCAGTTGGAAAAGTTTCAAACAAGAAATGACTGCAGATTCTACAACTGAAGCAGAGTACATAACAGCTTTCGAGGCAACCAAGGAAGCAATTTGTATAAGGAAGTTCATCATAGAGCTAGGAGTGATCTCCAGCATTTTTGATCCAATATAGCTATATTGTGACAACAATAGAGCCATTGCACAAGCAAATGAGGCACGATCCCATCAAAGATCCAAATATGTGCTCATACGCTACCATGTGATTAGAGAAATCATAGGTAGAGGTGACATAAAGGTAGAAAGAGTGCCCTCTAATTAGAGTATAGCTGATCTGCTCACAAAGCCACTTTCCCAAAAAAAAGTATGACTCTGATATACTCGCCTATGGTATTAGATATAAAGGCGATTGGTTTTAGTACAAGTGAGAGTATGTTAGAGAGGTGTTCTAAAGGCAATCACCTTTAGCACTTATTATACAAACTCATTTTATATGAATACAAGCATCTTCACCTAATTGATATTCATTTGTGTTCTGAATGGATTGGATCTTAAGTTAATTGATGAAGTCCATGATATAAACATAGCATGAAGGAAATCATAATGGGATCATGATATTGAGATTCCTATCATGTTTAATTATGATTATATCTAAATTGTCCCTAGTCATAGGATTAACAAGATTGGACATTGTTAATCCGGATGGACTAGCACATGTTATACTCCTTGATTGGATCAAGCAGTAGATCTCATAATTTGTAGACATGAGTTATCTAGAGTTAATATGTGGATGCTTGCTAAGGTAGTCAAGTTCATTAGATGATTTGATATGAGACCATCACATGGATCCTCTATTCTATGTCTATGATAGTCTCATCATAGCTTTAGTGCAAGTATCCTTAGACTTGAGGTGCTCAAAGTTACCTTGAATACTAATCCTATACTTTGACTTCATTCCTTGTTGCCTCAGGAGAGGTCGCTCATAGGGCAGTGATTGGGTACAGCTTGAGGTATTTAAAGGCAGTTGAGTAGCCAACAAAGGATTCACCACTCCTAATAGAAGGAGGGTATACCCATGGCCTCTTATCGAGATCATTACTTAGGAATCTCTGGCTATAATAGAAATATCATGAATATGGTCTTTAGTGATATGTCTATAAAAGTAATGAATCTTAGGACAAGATCTAATATCACTCGGACTAGATGTAACATAGTTAGTCTAGTTGGAGCTGACAAAGAGTCTATGCTCTAAACTAAGTGGGGTATAGAATGGTCAAAGGACGAATTGCAAGAATAATTGTCTATGGAAAGGTTCGTAGTTAATCCACTACTTTTTAGCTAATTGAGGATCATGATGTGTTACTACATACCACTCATGATCTGCTCCAGATTAAGTGTTAATCTGAGTAGCCAACATAGCCAGGAACCAAATGGGTCACATGCATTGAAGGTGTGAAAGGGAAGTGAAATTGGCTTTTGGATCAGATCCAAAATAATGAAAGAAAATCCAAGTCTAGACACATTCTCGACCGGAAACGTACTTCCTCGGCGGGACGAAGGTCCCGATCAGGAAAAGGAATGTCCCGATCAAAAATAGGTACTGGATTTAAACAGAATCAAGTCCCGATCAAGAAAGGTGGTTTCCCGACTGAGACTTGCTTGACATGGGCAGTTTCCCGAGCAGGAATTAAGTTTTTTTATTAGGGATATATGACAGATTATGAATTTTAATTTGATTAGGATTCTATAATCGATTGTTACGAACCCTAATTCGATTTGGACTATAAATAGTCCTCTTTCATACTATTTCAGTAGTTGTTGCATAGAGAATTAAAAAGTTAATTCCTCTCCTCTTCTCTTAAGGATTAATTCTATTACTAGCATAATAGATTAATCCAACTCATTCCCTAAATAGTTTTCTTGTTTCTCCATTCGTGTGGATACCATCAGAAGTGATCCTAAAGGATTACTGTGGTTTGCTACAACCCAATAAGAAGAGAATCGAAGAAAGCTTGCTCATTTTGAAAGGTAATAAACTTCTGCTATTAGATAGTTTTAATTGTTCATGGCTATATAAATTGATTCTTCTTCTTGGAGTTTGTAAAATTTTATTTCTGCTGCGTAATGTGTATAAAATGTATGTACAAACTCTAACACATCTCACTACCAAATGCAATAGAAGAGCCTAGAGATGTTTGAAGTTGTGTTAACAACTTATACATTTAAAATTCATCTATCCTCGTATTAGTTTACCATGTATTGTGCATGAATAAGACAAGATTGTGATCATATTGTGGATATTTTTTTTTTTATCTTATCATATTGCGTAATTCAGTAACTTGGTAAATCTTCATTTAAATTTCAAACATAACATAACATAACATAATTTATTACTTATATTAAGTTTAAGTATTTCTAAATTATAAAAGACTAATTATGCATATTATAACAATTTCACTATATATTTATAATTTGTAGACATTCACTTAAAACACAGGTAATATACTTTCATGCTCATGTGAAATGCAAGGAGAGAGAGAGTAGGGAGGTACGGCCAGTGACTTTGGATCCATAACTTCTAATATACACTTGACTATTATTCTTTCTACTTGAAAAATAATGCAATTTAGTGAGTTGCGACTCAGTAGGAATAACTATCAAATGCTTTCTAAATTACCAAGTAATACACAATAACAAATAATAATAACAATATTCCATTCCACTTATCAATTTCACATAAATATAAATAATATTAAATAATATAAACACTATCATTTACTTATGTTTATGTTTATGCTTTAGCATTTTCTTTTTATTGTGACAAGGCTAAACATACATTTTATCGGGTTTCTATATAAATATTTGTCATGTGAACATTTACATTTGCTAGCTAATTTGATCATTTGTACATTTGTTAGGTCATAGGTCTTTTCTTTTGCATTTGAACATTTGATTGGGTCATAGGCCTCTTCTTTTGTTTTACAATGTCATTTAGCTAGTTACAATGTCTTTTAAATCCGTATGCATATGTATTTACAACAATCATTGCATTTGTATTAACCTAGCACATTAATTCATTCATCACATTATGCAAGGTAGATAAATATATTTAACACAGCCATGTCGCAAACAAGTCCACAAGTAGACAAAATACATTTTACACGATCATGTCACAAATTGTTCATTATCTCATTTTTAAGACCAAATCATGACAATTATATAATACGCATAACCACAAGTCATTTCATATTTCACATAGCAATCAACACACATGCACTAAAGAAATCACTTGATAGTTAAACACACCTTTTGTTAAATATTCCATTTTTAACTTATTCTTTGTCTTCTCCCTATGGGTCTCTAATTTTTTTAACCTAATTGAAAGTACAATTGATCAATTAATAGCTAAATAAACTTAATATAACTTAATCAAGTTGATATACATAAACTAATTAGGGTTTTTCTATATGATAGTATGATCTTTATGGATTGTTAAGCCTATAACTTTTTCTATACATGTCAAAATTATATGATTTTTATTTCTAATTAAATTTATCAAAATTATATAATTCTTATTTTTAATTAAATTTAACATATAATTTTATAGCATATTATAATTTTATAATTTTTGGAGCATTGTACAATTTATGGTGTCATTTCAAATTGTGCTCTATTTCCTACCCTTAGGCAATTCGAAATCAC